>JAZBHA010000007.1:137947-151999 GCA_037464855.1 Iselma pallidipennis
AGATCAACACTTAGGTTGGTAGTACTGTTTGCAATCGGTGCACAAATAAGTGAGTCAGGAAAAGTGAACGATGCTGATCTAGATAAGACAAGAGTGGATGCAGTAAATCCCAATATCTGTATGTTATATCAGAGTCATATGCGCGCGAAAGCGTTGATCATTTGATAAGAAATCGTGCACTGGAATCTCCTGGGGCTGGTCTTATCATCCAAATATCCCTCACAGACAAGAGTGCTAGAGAGACAGTGTCTTAAAACCATTGAGAGTTTTAAGTGTTTTTTTCGTTCGATGCTTTCCTTCGTTCAAACAAACACATGTCTTGGAAAGAAGAATCGACGACGGGCATAGATAAATTGAAGGCAACTTTATGGAGGCACCTTCCTTCGAGGAAAACTATAACAAGTACGATAACCGTAACCACTATTAGATCCTAAGGGAGTATGGACGACCTGGAGCGGTCGTTTGGGAGACAACGAGGCGAGCTGTGGCGAAAACAAGAGATAACTAAGGTGATGCTGCTGCCGTACAGAAATCTCGCAATTGTTGGAAATAATGGTCGTGGGGGGTTATGAAATAGAGTCGGCGGTGGTGGTGGTGGTGTGTGATACCATCGATGAGGCCACTGTGACGTGGCATCATTGTTTGTCTGTCGCTTTCTATACCATAAGGGAAAACAATTCGGTTTGGTTGTACGACAATCACCTTCTCTAGGACATAGTCCCTCTGGGTCTGCTGATGGACATCCGGACCGGATGTTAGGGAAGTTGCTCGTGTGTCCTTTCCGCAATACAATCTAAGAACTGATTCTATCGCGACAGTGTCATCCGCGTGTGATGCGTAATCTTACCAATGAAGGAACAATTCCAGTACAGTTTAAGAGCGAAATATCAGAATTTATTGATGATAAAGATATTACACCCCAACCCATCAATTATATCAATAATGCGGATACTGCAAATTGTTACGATTGTTAAAATACGCTTGTGGCAGCAAAAAACCCAACAAGAAACTTTGCTAAGTAGGTTTACTACACTGTCCACCAAACTATTGGACCAAGATTTCAAACTTCCAATTAGACAAGAACTTGGAGAGAAAAAATTGTCCCAGTTTCAACAAACCTTTTTTACCATAAAATACATATGATTTTTATTAAAAAACTGTTAATCATCGATCTTAGGTTGGGTGAAGTCTCTGGATATCGGATACTTCTTCTAGTGACGAATTATTGTTCGATACACCAGGGAATACCGTGAACCACCCAGGTTCTATGTTTTTCGTTAAGACGCATATAAAAAGCTCCCTACAGGACACAGGCGATACATGAAAAATGTACTCTAGTACATTCTTAAACCGAAAAAAATCATGTGCCATAAATTGCAGTTTGGATTCGTAAAAACCTGGCTATGAATGAAAAATATGAAAATTCAAATCACTTTCGACAATCTGTTTATACACACAAGTAATAAAAGAGAAGTAACAAGAAGGACATCAGAATAATAGTAGAAAGAGATTTTCAGTGTCAAAGTGGCTTGGTCATTAAATCGAGATTCGTAATTGGTTTAGGTTTCATCAGTGGAAATGGGAATTGGCTGCAATACGACTGTCAAAAAATAGAAAAAAAACTCCTTAATTGAGTTGGAGTGGAGGGCCGTTATCATTAGTAAACGAATTACATTGGGTGCCAGAGCAAATGAGGAAAGAATAACCCTCCTACAAGTTGAAGGGGTTGAATTCTATGGAGAGACGGTTTCCTTCGACTTGAAGAAAAAAAATCTAACCAACTGTGTTACTTATGCTAGAAGCAATTAATTTGTCCAAAGATTACCCATGCATCCAGCTTTATACCTCTCTCCCAAACGTCTGCGGTGACTCTGACTTCTTTTAATTAAGTTTAATTAACGTTACCAAAGTCCGACATGGCTGGCGTACTAGAGGGACGGGATGGTAGTCGGGAAACGGAGCAAGATGCGCGTCTGATCTATGATGATCTTATTACTTTGGGGTGGTTTTCACGTCCCCTATATTCCTTCCTTCCGAAAGCTAAAGGGTAAATGGTTGGATATAATAAAATGGAACATCTCGTGGCTCGTGCTATACTACCGGAGATCTAAAAAGTTCACTTTCAAGAAATTAAATTGTCATTCTTTCGAAATGAAATGGTAGATACCAAGTGCGACGTTTACGAGCTGCTTTTAATTAAAGCACCTATCAAAAGGGATCATAATCGGCACTCAATTACGGAATAAGGGCGTTGGTGGCGACGTCACCGCTATATCATTTCTCCAATCTCGACAGTCCACTAATCATGCAAACCATGTAATCGACGGGCAACTTGGAAAATTACTAATTTCCCCTTTGCCGGTGCATACACAGAATAGGTATGCATAGTTCATGCCGCAGGGTGATGATCAATTTTCCTATAGACATGCACACATTTACATAAATAATTAATTCGAACTCATGCAAATATCTGAGGTCTCAATATTAATAACCTACATAGATGTATTTGAGGTTTTTGCTTTTTTTTTGAAAAATGGACTACGCCACTGATGGTAGAGTGGCAACTTTATAAAACTTTCGAAACGGAAACTCGACCGGTCTTTAATTGCTTCTAATTAAATTTCTGTAACTACCTACTTTATTTGTTTCCAGAGAGCGGGCTTCATTTGTCAAAATTGTCATCGATTTTATTTATTAAATACTTATTAAAGCTGTAATCTCAGCTTCACAATATTACCGTTGAAATTTTGTACAAACAAAATTTGAGAGGGAAAAAAACAATTGTGCTTAAAGACAATTAAAAACAAATATCCTTCGGACAATGAGAGAATGGGAAAACTATAAAAATTGAGGGTGAATTGTGTGTAGGTAAGGGCTGTCGGCTGCCTAGATGGCACCGAACGGCCTGTTGACAGAGATTCCCTTGATTAACCACCACCAAGCGAATGGATTCGTAAGGGTTAATTCCACTTTCACTTAATTCGAGAAGCGTTTGTGAATTTTAAACAATATTCTCGTTGTCAATATTATCATTCCAGAGTGGTTATCTCTTCAATTATGAATATATTATAGAGTGAGTAGAGATGTGTGTAGTTGTGTATATACGTATAATATATTTGTGTAAGTGTGTGTATGGCATCAGAATCTGATGTTCTTGCAGCCAATGCTTGTTTACCCTAGTCGCGAGTACGCATCAATTCCCGAAACGAAATTGAATCAGCCCCGTACGCGCATTTAATTGTAATACCCACCTCTATTAAAGCTTTCAATTTCGGCAGAATGTTTATCTTTTACACTCGCTCAAATGTATCCGGTGTAATTCTAGATTGTTATATGCTTTTATTTGCTTTGCAACTTTATGTTTAGAAGAGAAGGGGTGATGGTGGTTGTGGTGGATTCAATGGCAACCAAAACAAAATCTAGAGCTAGTTAAAATTGATAACGGTTATTTTATAACAGATATAAAAATCCGGAATCTTTGAATTTAAAATAGACAATTGTCGCGAATGGGTGGCTGAGGTAGCTAAAGAGTCCACGACCTGACCACAACATCACCAACCACCAACCACCAACCACCATCATCACTACTAACTTGATGACTATCCCGACCAACCCACGAATATAAAAACCTCTCCATCCTTTATGCTCGATTTGCATACCGTTCCCGGCAATGTCTCCACTCGAGAACACGAAAAAGGTGTTACTCAGAGACCAAGTGAGAGACGGCGGTATAGCGGCAGTCTCTGAAAGATCCTCACGAAAATTAATGAACTCCTGTCCACGTAGGAAACGAAATAATCCACTTTTCCAGCAATTTGCTCTACCTTATATCCTTTATTATTAACTTCCACACCGCCCTCACCTCATCAACTAACTTTTTTTCCGCACTTTTATTATCACTGCTTTTTTGATCTTTTTCCAAGTGCGAGAATTTTTAAGAAATTGCACAAGATACATGAATTCAATGAATCGAAACATCAAGATTATGTGTTGACTCGGAAAATTTACCAGTTTTAAAGAGGGCAAATTGTAACCTTGATTAACTGGAAACTACCCTCATAATTACGATGTTTACAACGTTTCCCTCGTTTTTTCTCTGACACAATTGAGCCCGTGTCTTAATAAAAACAAAAAGTTAAAACCAAGTCCTATTGCCCGATTTTTATTTATATACAACGAGAAAAATTATTCAACTAAACGAGATTAAATCCAGAGAATTACAGAATTCTCTGTTTTGTATAGTTTCCTCGCTCCGTTTTTTTCTTCTCTATGAAACAAGAAGGAAGATTTTAATTTATTCGTGCGGTGTTTAGTGAAGCAAAAAGTCGGAAAGGCACTGGAACAATGGGCAAATGATAAATTTTTAAATAGCGAGCAAAGTCGTTACTATGTAGATTGTAGGTATATTTACATATTAAATATCATTCGGTTTTATATTAAAGACGGTTCTATAGTTTATCTACTGAAGATTTTTGGCGAGTGGCGGAAAAGTGTCGTAAAGTCAAATCGACTATCTTGAAAGAATTGTGTTACACTTTTTCCTGTGTTTCAAAAACAACTATTTTTATTAATTCTTCCGCTATAAAAAGTCTCTCTATTCAACATTAAAGAAACGAAACTAGAACAGTAACAAAAAATGAGATGTTTGTCCTAAAGATCAGTAGAATGATAATCGCCAAAATTTATTCTAGTAAAAAGTGATTGATAATTAATTGAATTGATAACGTCTACTAGTTTTGGGTTGAGTTATTTTCGAAAATTATGATAACTTACAGAATATTTCTGTTTCAAACACCTGTTTGGTTGGAGTAACAATGCGCTCACCTGAAACAGAAACAAATAAACCTTTTTTAAAATTCATTGATTTTCTAACTAATTAAAAATCGTTAAAAAGGCACTAATACTACACCCACATACCCCAGAATAATTAAAAAAAGGAACAGGAAAAGAAAAATCAATTCTACTTCTTTAATACGAAAAGAAAAACCAAGACAAAACGCAAATTACTCTTTGGAAAACTCGCATTTCTTTCAGGTAATTCTTTTTGTTCTTACTGACTTATAATTCGTTTTCGGTTGCAAGTAGGTTACAGTAATTATGCAATCTTATTTTAAACGTTTCCCAATTTATTATAGTCGGGCGTGTTTTATGGTAATGCAAGGATCGACTGAAAGGACATAATTCAGGACATAAGGGAAAAAGGAGAGCTACTACTGTTACTCCTTGAGTCCTGCGAATTGGTGGTATATATATATAATAGTGAACCCGAAACCTGTCTGTTCTGTGATGTGAGGGGTAGAAGAGCAAAAGGGCAGCACCTTCTGACCCTTGTTATCCTTTAGCTTTCGAACTATAGTGAAGCGGTCAATTCCATTATTGTTGCTATATTTATATTCAACTTATGCACAATTTAAACAATTGCGTTTTGGAAAATTATTATGTATTTCTTTTTATGTGGACGAAGTCATGTAACATAACCGTAACAGGATTATTGTTGGACTTGTTTACAGCCAGGATATTATCCATGTACCATAAACATAACAATATAAATGGTCGCCAATGTATTCTTTTACCTGTTTTGTTTTATTTGGGAGGATGTGGTTATAAATCTGGCAACGAAGACATGCAGGATAACTGGTTGTGTCCTTGCTAGGAATTGGAAGATATATGTGTGTGGACGATAGCAGGACATCTTCTGTATTGATTCCGAGTTAAAAGGTTCGCTTTGCTTTCATTTCCTAAAGAGTCCACTCTTTTTAAGTGAAGGTGATTATTTTGTGTGTTAATGGTAGAAAAATACAGCACCTGTTTGTGTTCTACTATCCACAATTAAATTTTCGTTTTCCAATCACATCAAATCCATCAAGAGTGAAAATTAATTGGTTTCACACTAAAAAGGGGATTTCGTTCATTCTAGTGATGACTACTATTATTGAAAGTTACAAGCGTATATATAAAATTGAGAGAGGGTTGGTTGGTTGGTATGGCTGGTGATGGTAGGAAACCGAAGGTAGAAACTTGATGAAACTGACTTGCGGTCGGCCGTATCACGGTTGAGTCCGAATCCCGGACTTTCCTAGATAATGATTTCTCCACGTTCCAGACAATTAACAAGGGTTGAAAGGGATTCAATTGTACACACTGACTTAACAGGTGTGGGGGAGGTGGTGTAGTAGCGGATAAGGACAGGGTGGATTAAATTAAACATGTCATCGTACTGTAAGGGGGATATTCGTATTAGGTACGAACCAAGCCAACGGACAAAGAATATTATAATTGAATTTTGCAAAGGGTATTTCCTTGATCCAATCGATTTGATTCGAATATCCAAAATAGAACTAAGTAGTTTTGAATACTCTTATCAATACCAATTTTGCTTTTGGCTTTGATAATGTTTGTCGGACAAAAATGCTTACCTTACACAAAAAAATATTGAAAATCTCAAATAAAACTGACTGAAATTCATCGATTAATAATCACAGTTTCTCCTGATAAGAGCACGATGTCGTTAAATTTCTGGTACAATTTAATAATCTTGTAATCATTTTCCGCTAGAGTATCAACTCGATTGTAGAAACAAATAAGAAATTCAAACTTTCGCTTTGTAGTTCCTTTAGAAAATCTATTCTGGGAATACAGCAAACAGTCTTGAAACTAGTTATACACATTTACAAATGAATAAACTTTATTTAACCATCTTACTCCGCCAACAATGTAGCTTATTTTCTCCCGGTAGTCTAAGAGAAGATTCACTCGAAGTCAAAGCATTTATAATGCAAATGTTTCCTTATTATCTTTGTTGGGTTGAAATTCCCGAAATAACGTTACTCTAGCTACCCCCTTAAAATATCCGACAACTGTTGTCTGAAAATCTAATCAATTCTCTCAAGAAAATTCTATCAAAGAATGTTGTCAAAATATCCACCCACCCGCCGTTATCAGGTGTATAAATATTGACAGAAATTGTGGGAGTCAGTTGCTTCTTTTTTCTTCCTCTTATTCAAGTGTGGGTGTTGCTATTGTGTTTGGTAATCCGGACCATATTGCGGCGAATCTTGCGAAGAGCCACTTCGCCAATGCACATTATCATGCAAATTCTCTCATTCTTACATTTGCTTCGTGTTTTCAGTAGACAAGTACAGTGTTGCTTTGCAAGCTACCGCATAATGGTGCTTTTACTACACTACTACTACTATGACGACTACGACTGCTTGCTTGCTTGGCCCCTTGTTGCCTGTTTACCGTTTTATTTATTCAGCCAGCTTCTCATTAACCAGCAGATTATGATACATAAATATTATTAAACAAATTTCATGAAAACATTATGAATCCGCTTGAATTATTCAATATTATTTAAACTCTATTTTTTCACTTTTGTTTTTATCTTTATTGAAAATACAAATCAGTTACCAATAATTTAACCTTTCCCACTTTAAAACGTAGTAACATTTTTCTAATATTATCTAAAATTCGTTTTCCTTAGGTAAATATCCAATCATTATTACTAATAAATATAAAGATAAATATTTATAAATCCAAATTTATTCTCTTTATGTCGAATTACTACAAACATGTACTTTAATTATTACCAAAAATTATCATTAAAATACAGATAAAATAGAATCAATATTGGTAAAGGTGAATAACGGAATTGGAAAATGATGACCAACAAAGATTACCTTTGTAAACAGTAAAAACTTTTCCAGAAAATTATCTTAAGATTACAAGAAAACCACACAGTTTCAATTGCGTCAAGAGAAAACCACCGAATTATCTTGGATGATGTCAATAGAATGAGAAGAAACTTTCTATATTTATCGAATTATTAATTTTGAAATTTATCAAAAACAAAAAGAGGTAAACAATAAATACTATCATCAAACAGATTTCGATGTAGTTTTTCCCTGAATGTATATAAAAATCCAAGAATCCATGCAATATGTAATAACAATTTTCAAGTCAGTTTGCAACGCATTTTCCAGTTTATTGTTCAATTCAATTGGTTACATTCTCTTATTCCATTACAATTCTATTCTACACTAGGAATTCAATACTTTCAGTATTCTCTCTCTACGTTATAAACAAAGAAAAAAATCAACATTTTCTATAACAAATAAGAGGCAAATTTCCCTTACAACTGCTATTTTATTAAGTTCTAAAACGTTCCTTTAATGGTCGTGCAAATTGCCAAGTATGAGAAAACTGATAGGATACGTAAAAATTCAAGATCGAAATGTTATTTTTCCTTCTTTTTGTTTTATTTGAAGTACATAGAAGTAAAGTGAAAAGGTGTGTACTGATTTGAAATGAATCGTCAATTAGATATTCATCCAGGAATCACGAGAACGTGTCTCTTTAAAACGAACAGGTTAGATATGGGATTTGAGGGGGATGCAAAATCGGAGACTATACTATAGCTAGCTAGAGAGAGAAAAGGTCGAAAGCTGTTGTTGTCGAGGTTTAAAGATAGCAAAGCGAGATAGCAAGAGATATATTGGTGATTCTTATTTTCTAATTCAGAGCACGTTCCTTTAATACCATCACACATCCATATCCAGCCATGCTTAACTGCTTAAATTTGTCCAACTCCATTGTTACTACTACAACACTTTCTAGGTTTCTTAAATAGTGGATAAATACGAGAATTTCGAGTCGAAATTAATTGAGATTTTCGGCGGCGGCGTTTATTCATTTTTTTGTTGGATCTGATTTGATGTGATTCGATTTTATTTGAATTTTGATATTGAGATATTGTCGGAATTAATCTTGAAAGATTTGTGATGCGAAAGTTTCTAATGGGATACAGGTGGCCCATTTTGACGAAATATTACTCATAACTTTGCCATCGAGGCGAACAGTCGATTGAAGAGGCAAATTGAACTTCAACTTTCAACATTATTACATTCAGATTTCTATTAGATTTAACGACTTTATTATCATACACTATAATATACAGCGAGATCTATGAATAAATATTGAAAAATTATTATTATTACTTACAGCAATATAATGTTGTACTACTGAACCAATTCATTTGATTAAACCATAACTTAGAACTAAACATCACTAGAAAATGTAAGGAACAATGCTCGGTTCTTATATAGTTTAGGTTGTCTACAGGTCTAATCGAATGTTGTTTAAGAAGGTAAACATTATTTTACTGATAGTTGCCAAATCACCGGTTTATATTGTTTAACAATCAATTATTTATACATAAATTTTGAAACAAAGAAGTGAATCTCTAGAAAGTATATTCATGCACAAACTATAAAATTTATGCATTGATTCTAATATTTAATACTTTTATTTGTCTAATAAATACAGACATACGTCAGTTCTGTAAAGATAAACCAACAATTTACCAACAATAAGATACATGATCAAATTAAATTATTATTGGAACTTTCTTTGGAAGTTGTATATTTCTGAATCGTTTTAATGTACATACAAGGAATTCTCTATAAAAATCCAACAAATAAAAATAAATGATAATGGGAAAACTTATTTTGAACATTTTAAGAACGCTTGATGGAAGTTCACGTAAAAGCAATGTACCGAGGAACAGTTGATGAAAACTACTTATTTAGAAGAAAATATATGCATGTAGATGCATTAAAATCAGTGGTAAAAAGAAGTATTTGTACATAAAGATACATACCTATGCCTTATCGCTTGGCAATTGCCCTTATCTAAGGGTAAAATTCATAATCCTGAAGTAATAGGTTTGAAGTTCAAAAAAGCCACCTATACCAAGAAAGGAAGATAATATCTTTGTAAAGGCTTTAAATTTGAAATCAGTTTATGAAAATGCACATTCGAAGTATATACAATAATATGTCGATAATTCTCTATGATTAAGTTTGAGTTGAGGTTGAGGTTGAGTTGAGTTTGAGTTGAGTCACAACTATGAATTTGACCACAAAATTTCAAAAAATTAGTTTTGACAGGAGAATTTTTGTTAGAAATAAGGACATTTTTTTAGGTTTTCCTTATTTTTATCTGTATCATAGAGTAAACCTGAGGCAAACGGTCATCCCTTTAGCAGAGCCGTAACTAGAAATAGACATATGATAAAGTGATAAAATCATCACTTTTGTGTAAGGTGTGAGAGTCAGGGTTTTGTCCTAATCAAACTTGGCAAAACAATTTTAAATGTCTATAGAGAACCGTCACTTGTAGCAAAAAACATTTTGGCGCCCCTATGCAAAAGACATTTTGGCGCCCTTCTGCACAAAACGTTCCAATGATTTCGCTATAATTTTCGAACATTGTAATTTTTGGTTAGTTTACATTTCTATTTCACCTGTTATTAATATATTCGAAAATTATACGAAATGAAAACACTCGAACAGTTGTATTATTGCAATCATTGTTTTATTTATGTTTGATTCGTGTCCACGTCCACATCGAGTCATGTTTAATTATTATCGTTGAATCGAAATCATCCCAATATGATCATTATTTTAAAAGCTACATATTCATACATACATGTATACGCAGAAAATTTATTTGTCAAATCATAAAAGGAATGTTTATATTGGTAAATAGGCGATATAGGTACATGTACATGTGGATATAAACAATATATTCAATATTTAGTAGTAGAAATGTGGTAATAGTGTACGTTATGATTTAAATCCCTATTTATAGTTTTTATTTCAATATTCGGAGAGTCATTGTTGTAGCGGATTCTATATTTTTTTTTTAATTCAATTTTATGACTTTCCAAATCCAAATTGAATAATAGAGGTAGGTATAATGTACTAGAAACAGGACAAATAATAGAATTATTGGTAATCTCCGTTATTTTGTTTGTTCATTCAAACGCATATTTTTGATCCGGAGATAAATAAAGGTATATGTATATCGTATTTTATCATATTATTTTCGTATTAATTGATATGTTTTGGCAAATCATCGAATAAATATTGAACAAATCATATGAAAAATATACAACACTGGGAAATGATAAAACATGATTTATCAGGTAGTTGTAATTATAAATATTATCATTAAAATCAATATGTGTGTGTGTGTTTGTTGAAATCTAGATATTTAAAGTAAGCAAAAGCCGGTGTGTGTTTTTTGGTATACAAGAGAGAGCTTAAGAGGCGGCGCCGAGTTTCGAGGTGGGCATACCAAGTTCGGCGCCGACGTCCATAGCGCCTATCCAAATGTAGGCTAACATACTACTATATAGAGAGAAAGAGTAGACATTTCCATTCCCGAATAAAATCCGGAATTTCTAATACAACAATAGAGGAGACCTTCACATAGATACCGATCTTTCTATGTGTATGTATGTATATGTATATATGAGAGTGCGAAAAATCATCCCCTTTTTGCTCTTAAATGTATAAAACAGTTCTAGAGACTAAATAAGGAAAGGACGGACAACGAGCTTTCTTTTTATTGTGTTTTCCTTTTTTCTATGTTTGCTTTATGATAGTGAGTTTTGTATAGTTTTTTTTCTTTTATTTATGAAAATTGTTCCGTTTTGGGTACAAGAAACTTAACGTATGCTGAAACTTTTTGTGAATTAACGTGGTAAAAGACCAGAACACTGATAATTTGTAGGAAAATCAGAATTATCAAGTAAAAATTAATATATTGCTGGGCAAATGTCACTTTATTGCTCTTGTTCTAGTTAAAATTCACGATCTGTATGAGTGCCAGAACTCCACCAATCTATTTGGAAAATTAAACTGTTCATCAAGCTTTCTTCAAGATAATAGTGCCGATAAATTTTGGTTTTTATGATTGAAAATGTTCAATAAATTACAGAATCCATTAATTTAAACTATTTACAATTTGAATTAATTTAAAATATACATGCTAATATTGTCTAAAAACTAGCGGAAAAAGTTTGAAATTAATAAACATGTCAAAAATTATATATTTTCTATGATAGAAAAGTAAAACCAGGCGAAAATTTTGTAAGGAAATGAATGAATGTAAATTCGCAATATCGCCGGAACAGGCTCAGTTCTGAATAAATCACGTTCGGGGAGGACAACACGTAGTAATATAGATAGAAATTTTGTGGGGTGGTAGTGGGATGATAGAAAAAAAAACTGTTAGTATCGAATTTGACTATATGTATAGAAAAACACTCCTTTTTTTCTCTTTGTTTTATTATCTTTATATTAAAGTCAATGTTCTGAAACGAACGGATTTCTTTCAATCACAAACATATTTTTGATGAATAAATTCAAATCTTGTGCATGTATTTTACTATTAAAAGGGCCAAAGACAAACATGAGAATACAAAAGGAGAAGGGTAGCAGCACAAAAAAAAAAACTGAAAAACAACTCAGCGAACAAATAAACCGAAAATGTAACAATCATCCAAAACACTAACCTTCTCGGCAATATCGTAACTCATTCAGCAACACTCTCTTTCTCTATTCCCCTGGCCGTTTATTCCACTTTATTGAAGTCTGTAGAACAGAAACATTGAATGCGTATATCTGCTGAAATCAAGTAATCACAAAATTGGTCGAAAGAACGGGATAGTAGAAGAGACAGATAGAAGAGAAAATACTGGCAGGGGTTGAGAAATGATTCTATAACATCTCACGCATAATCGTGTCATATTCAAAAGAAGTAATACAATTGAAAGTGTGTAGGAAAGAAACAGGAGGATGGGAATAAGAAAGATGAAAGGACAAAAAAAAAGGAAACAAACAAGGACCCTTGTTCAGTTACAGTTTTAATAACATTTCCATTCCCTCTTCACCACCACCACCAAATCAGAGTTAACTTACTAGATTACGGTGAGTGTATATCTCTATTTCAACATCTAAAAAGACAGTGTATGTATTACTGCATCCACCACCAGTCTTTATGGTAGGAAATAAAACTGATTGCTATCTTAATAACAAGACCAATCTTGTTAACCATTCAACAGTGCATTTTTTCAAGTTTTCATTGGATGATTTACGCGGAATTTTCACGATTAACGTAAAAAGAATCTTCTATGAATTGGCAAACATGGAAGTCTAAGGGTACATTCATGTTGAAGCACCTTAACATGAGAACATTGTGGCTTGAGAATCGTACGCCAGAAAATGTGATAACCAATCAGAAGTTGAGAATTACTACACGTGTAGTGATCCTTAGCTTTTGATTGGTCATCACGATTGTGGAGCCGCGAACTCACAGTAAAGCATTCTTCAAACTAACGCGAAATTTTGATTGGCGGCAGCGAAAATGTCGCACTAGTGTGAAGCGTGCCTAAAGTCGGGTAGGCGGTAATGGTTTGTAATGTAGCTGTTCAATGAGTAAGAAACAGAAAGGTGTAAAGCCATTGGGCGATATTAGCAATAATGATTTGTTTTTATTTCGTTGCAATTAATCCAGTAGTTTTTTATCGTATTGTTTGTGAAATTTAATGAATGAATTATATAATTTCTAGGTCAGATGGATACTAGCCTATTAGGCTCTTATCCAAATCCTATAATTCGTAATAATAGAGAGATCTATTGTTTTCTTATATTTTGTTCCAACAAACAAACTAGAATTTCATGAAAAATGATATTCATAATCTTTTAAGGGAAAATTTTTTTAAAAAATAGTCGTAAATAAAAAATTTGAATTAAAAATCCACTACCTCACTGTATAATTGAGTAAACCTTCGATAAAGAACAAAAAAACGAGACCAATTAAGAGTTTTATTTCCGTTCGGTGTTTTCCCCTAGTTTTTCCAATGACCCTGTCGTTTTTTCTGTCTCTTACTCTCTTCTAAGTGGAAACTTGTGACTCGTGGTTTTCTTTTAAAAAGTTTAAATGTTTTCCGATTGAAGTTTTAATGGCAATCTCTACACAGCTACACGTGCATTTTTAATTACCATTTATATTCAATTTAAATAATTCACCTTTTATTGTTAGTGGCGTTAAATTGGTGGAAATGTAAAATGATTCTTATTATTTCGCCTAAAGGCCAACACAGACGGTATATGACAGGTCTTTGTCACCTAAAAACAGGGATGAAAATTAAATTGTCAAACAACCACAAATCGAGATCTGTATTGTGTGAAAAATAAAAATAAA
>JAZBHA010000007.1:158966-225912 GCA_037464855.1 Iselma pallidipennis
TCGTTTTAATGATTTAATGAATAGAGTTAGGATTAAATTTGTTGAATCGAAAACGATCAATACAAACTAAGAAGCAATCCGAGTTTGTACACGTTTCTGTGATATAATTGAACGTTATCTCTGGTACCTAGTCAAAGGCCGAATATATATATTGAAATGGCTACTAACCGAACTAAACCAAGGAAGACCAAAGTCCTTTCTCTCCTTGTGCCAAGTTGGCAATGTTGGTTTGAGAGATGCACACAACTTGTTCAAACAAACCGAAAACCAAGACGCCAACTCGGCGAATAGTTTCCTCCTATAATACCTACTGGTCACTTACGAATTTCCGGCACGTAATTAAATTGTGCATCCGAATTACAGAGTTTAGAACCAAGGGAATCACTACTAGTAGTAGTAGTAGCAATTACACATGGAAATGTTATAGAACTGTTGAAAATTTTTCTATAGGACTAACAGGATATAAAGTTGTGCATGGGGACAAAAACTGGCACTCTCTAATCCGGCAAGTACATTTTAAAGCGGCTACTTTTCTTTAAGCTGATTATGAGTTGTAAATTGAGATAAGTCGACGATATTTATGGCACTTACATGTTTAACCTGCAACCCCTCTCTTATGCATATAATACTACATAGTATATATAAGAGAGCAAAACTTTTCGTGCATTTTTAAGTGAAGCAACCCATAAAATGTTAGAGGGGGTTTTAACTTATAACTTTGTCAAATTAATGGACTAGTACCTTTTAGGATAATTTGTATTCAAGATAAAGTACAAGTCGGTGTTATCCACATAGTAAAGTGTTATGCCCTTGTAGTTTAATTTAACACGTTATTTCAAAAGTGGATGGTGGTGGTGGTGGTGGTGTAGAGAGGGAGATGACAAGGAAAGAAAGCCACTTTGACAGCCAGATATATGTTTTACGTTATTGTCTGATAAAGTAAAGGCGTTAAGTAGCTGCAGACGCAACTCTTGATGATCGTTTTTTCTTTCAAAGTCCATTACTCATAAATAAAACAGAGAAAAAAATATTGGGTTAACAATCTATTTATATTCCTGAGAAAGAGGACTGCTTGAACTCCAAAAAAAACATTTATCAAAAATCGACATTATATTATACACACACAAAAAAAAACTTTTACAACCAAAAACTTGTATATAATTGCTAGAAAAGAAACATATTCAAAATATGTTGACAGATTTGAAATAATAGAAAGGAAGTTGATTTAAGGGTAGAAAGAATGGAAACGAGACAGAGAGAGACGTAGGAAAACTTTTCAAGATATTTGGAAAATGAATAAGACTAGAAAAAGACAAGCAGGAAAAGCGGCACACAGTGCTGGTTGAATTTTAATTGAAGAAAGTGAAAGGCAACTAATTACCAGCTGGTAAATTTGGTAGAAGAAAACACCAATTTTAAAGGGGTGGCTTTGTTTTAAAATAAACATTCAAATCAGTATTTGAAATTTTCGTATTTACCAACCGACTAATGACTAAATTTTTTAATGAAACACATCAATATTCCATCAATGTCTTTATAAATCTTGTTTTGTACAAAAAAAAACTCTTGTAATTGGTAGAAAGAACTAATAAGGAGCTTTTTCTGGCCCAAAACATAGCAATCTCCTGTTTTATATTGGACGACAATAAATAAATTCAAAATCTCCCTTACCGTACCTAGAATGATAGAATTAATTTTATCGAATTGTCGTGATGTTTGCTGGCGAATTTGTTCCTATATTACAACAAAGGATTCGGAATAAAGGATAATATAAGAGGATTTCCGCTATTTTATACAAAAATTTTGTTTCGTTTATTTGTTTAAGTAAACAACATCATAACAGAGAGTAGTAGGCCTTCAATATCATTACCAATAAAAATCCGACATCGTCATTTCACTTAAAAAAATTCGCCTCAGTTGTCTTTCCTGTATTAAAGAAATAGAAAGAAATTTTGCCCAAAAAACAAACTATTTATAGCAAAATTAGTGACTATTAAACTAAAGGATGTTCTCAATATTCAATATTTATAACGAATCATTAATTTTACAATAGAAAATCATAAAAATAGAGGCGAGCCGGTCGAATTTTCTTTTTCCCCGAAAAATTTCAAAAAGCACTAAACATCCGCCCTATATCCGGAGACAATTCACCAACCTTTTGCATATATGTAAAACGAAACTGATATGTTTATGGTAGATTATAAAACTACATGACTTGTAAAAATCTTGAGTGACAACCGCCGGAACATGTCGTCGAAAGAGGAAATGAAAACAGGAACAAGAGTGCGTATATAAGGGGGTGCCATCAACCCCCTTATATGAGAAGAAAAGAGGACCGAACCAAGGGGGTTGGTGAATTGAAATAAATGAACCTTAAAGAGAAAATGATGATGATGATGATGATACTCATCATTTTGATAACGATAGAGGTGAATGTTGAAAAATTTAGAAGGTATTTGTTTTTTATTTTTGTAGGAAACGACCTGAATTAATAAATAATTCAGATTCTAATCGGGCGAGTTTCTTCGATTGAGATTTAAAAAAAACGAGGAGGTCCCCAATCATACGATTGCTTTCTCAATGGTTCTACGAACAGGCGAAAGTGCTTTACAATGATTTAATGACTTTAAATGGGATATTACTTTCCGTTTTTTTTTTCTTTACGAAATTGTCTTTTTATTTTGATCGAATTCATCATTTTTATATCGTTCTTATTATGACAAATTCCCCACAAAAACATCAATAAAATCGACCATTAATTTAAATTAAAATCCTGTTAAAATTAGTTGAAGAAAGACTAAAAATTGTGTAAAAGAGAGATAAACTGTTGCGGAATCTCTTATAATTTGTTTCTTACCGGCTAAGTTAATCTACGTAATTATGAATTTGTAGCGTAAGTTGGGTAACGTTAATAACGATGTACCTCGTTATCAGCCCATATTACTTTATATTTTGCTCTTATACTTCACCTTCTATGCGAGTCTCTAGTATATATTTACATTAACATCTTGGGAACATTTTTGGTAGTAATTATTTCTCACTCCTCAACTAAATAGCTTGTGCAAACTTCAACTAATAACCATCGAATATATTAAACTTTACTCAACTAAGCTGCGTTTAATAAAGCTCATCAAATTTATTATCATTTATAAATAATAATAATAATAAAATGCAGAAAAAGTCGACTTGGTTTAACATTGACATACAAAATATTTCAAAGTTAAGCTTGTTTTATTGAAGATTTACGAGACTTCACTGTTGACAGTTTTTAGGTTGCACTCTAGTGCATTAAGTGAATTGAAAGGTTTTCTTTAACTAAAGTGAAGTTCGATTTGTTACAGATTTTTTGGCAATTCTGTAAGCATTTAACAATATTTATTAAAATCCACCATAAATAGAATGATTGCATTACAAATGATATTTCTAGATTTTAACAGGTTACAACAACACTATTAACTGGAACTCTGGAATTTTAGAAGATAACAGAAAATATTAGAATAGAAACAAGAACTGGAAAAATGGACATTTGATTATTGATTTAATCATTTTGTTTGAAAGATGAAATTATTCCTAACAATTTTTCGGTTTTCGCGTCCGTTTTTGTTCATTTTGAACATCTTAACTCGATTCTATAGTCGACAGGACAGGACAAAACAAATGATTGACTCCATAATTTATCTCCTCTTTTAGTTTTATAAGTAAATAGTATTTAACTTCGCTTGGTTGCTTCCCAACTTATACATAAATTCGATGACAATAAGTAAAAATTTCCATTTCTCACCTACTTATCTACCACAATCATATTCCACAACAACTTATGATTTTTAATCTTCTTTTTCCTTGAACATGTAAATATGTTGAGTTGCAAAGAGGGTTGATTTGAATAATTCATAAAATTCCTGTATATACGAATCATTACTTGAATCATGCTTGGGCCCTGATACGGTGAACGCTTTGTCCGTTCTGCTATCTGTTTTTTTTTCTCTTTAAAGCCACCCCCCGTTCGACTTGTTTATGTAGAGCACACGCGGAAGTCCAAGTCGTTTATCTGCCACGTCAAAAAATCTTCCGGTATTAAGTTGTCGTATGTCTAAGGTCGTTTAAGGAAATAAACGGGGGGGATATTGTCGTTGTTCGCTCAAATCTTACTATTTTTGAAAAAAAATTACAATCTCAATAATTTGCGGGTTATTGTTTAATGTTAGTTAATCGATTACGAGTAAATCTCAAAGTTGAGGAAGGAAGGAAGTGCTCATCTATTCCAAGGTTTGGTGTGGTTGTAGCAGTAACAGCGAAACGTTTGAGTGTTACATACCAGATAGATGTAACGACGGTCGTCGGTCCCGTCTTAGTTGAAGGAAATTAAACGGCCGAGGAATTCAGGGCCAGCCAGTCCGTCTAATTTCCTTATATGCTGGACCTTAGTTTGTTAGGGTCTGGAATTCTTGTAGGTGCTCTTTCCCTTTAGATTATGCTATACACCCTCTCTCTACACTTACCAAGATGCAGATTAATGTGCATTCATCCGCTAAAGAAATGGTTGTGGCTATGTAGCAACTACTACTACTACTACTACCCTCTTGAAGCAATGTCCACTTCACCCCATTAAAGACCAACTTGGCAATGATGCTCCTAATAGGCGGAAAATGGGGCCTTATCTCTCGACTCTCTCTATGCCTTCGGAATATCTTCCTAAATATACTTGCATTATTGAAATAATTTTAGAACAGATGGTACTGCACGATGTCAGGGCTGATTGTGTGCTGCTTTTAATTAAAAGTTTAATTGTAAAATTACGAAACCAACTTACTTGTACGGATGTGCACGTGTAAACGAAAAATATGCAATGAATTAGTTGACATTCAAGTTAATCTACGAAAATGTCCAAACTATAAAACAAACTCTCGTTGATAACAAAAAGGTAAAATTGAAGAAGTCTAACGCCTCGTTAATTTTCAATTTTTGTGTGTTAATTAAAAGGTGTCCAATGTAGGGGAAGTGATTGTTTTCCTTCAGGCCTTAAATTTGTGGTGGCAGGCAAGAAAAAGACGGGGGAGAGAGAGCCAGTCTGGCCAGATTATTGCTATTGCACAGTACCGTTTCGCCCCATGCGAAGAATACGGATTTGCGAATGGCGGCCGAGAGTCGGGCTAAACCGAATCAAAGCCTTCTCCAAGTTGAATCGTTTTAATTTTCCTTTACATTTCTCTTTATTCCTTTAGTCGGAACAAGAATTAAGTTTGGCTTTTGTAAATTAAAACAGCAGCTCAGAGTAGTGCGGGAAGGCAGTGCAGTGGTTTTTAGTCTAATTAATTCTGCTTATAAATTCCGATTCTGGCTGGCCCCTTTACCTCCCCGCCCCGTTACCATATACTGTAAAAGTAGAGTGAGTGACTTTGGAATCGTCGACGTCTGGCGTCGTTTTCTCCGTTATTGCTCGCTCGGCCGGTGTGTGCCTGATAAATTCACTTTTCCGCGCTTAAAAACATTAAAGCAAAAGACGATTGAAGTTATGAAAGCTCAGAAATTAAATCTCTGTATATAATAAGAGAGAGAAGTGGACGAGGATGACGACAACGACGACGACGACGAGTCGATGCCCAGATTATAGTAAATACAGTCGGAATAATTTGATTATATACAAATAACTCGATTTTAATACGTAAGCACAGTGAGCAGCTATAAATCGACAGGGCCAATTTAATTACAAGGCACCTCGTTCTAGAAAGACGCGCGCGAAACGTATATATAGACCCTCCACTTCCAATTCCCCCCGGTCCCAGATGGTTTGATTTTCATCGTACTTTGCCTTTTAGAGGAAGTTGTTCTAAGCGTCGCAACGCTGAAAACAAATTAATCACTAACCAACCCATCATTCGGACCTTCTAGCTGCCGACCGTCCTACTCTTATATTGAGACAAACGGCAGTAGGAAGACTGTGATTGTCAATGGCGGAGGTGGACAGGATACGGGAAGTCTTCAATCAGCGCACACCTATGGCATCACCGAGAGCAATGGTCTCTATGATACAGATACCGGGTGAAATTATAAAATATTCAACCTATAAATAATTCAATTCTTCTTAGTTTTTCTAATTGTAAGTCATCATTTAATGGTTCACATATGTTGATTCCTTTGAATACAGTAAACAAAATGGTTTGACTAGTAATAGGGACTATATTTCCTTTTTTTGAAGTTTTGGATGTCCCTGTATGTTGATTTTGAGTCCATCGACAGTAGTACAACATTCCAAACAGACCACGCATTGTTATTTCACTTACAATTCGCGACATTAACACATGACCACCTTTCATCATTCAACTCTATAAACACAGGATAAAGTCGACAAGCTAAATTGCACCATCATTAGTTTAACCTGCTTGGTCTTTATAGATCCGTATTAAACCATCACGATTCATTAAAATAACAGAATACATGAAATCTTGTTTAATATCAAACCGGATATCCTTTTGTCCCTCTCCTCATTTTTTTAATTTTAAATGCAGTTGAACGATTCATTAATCAAGAAAAAATATGATTTACGTTTAATTATCGGTTAAAGTCAGGAAATATAAGACAGTGTGTTGTCCAAAGACATTTAAGAAAAGTGCATCTCCTACTATTCTAAACTATCATCATTTGAATCACTCTCAGTGTCACTCTCTTTTCCCATTTAACATCCTTTTTGCGCGGTTGTTACGAATCCATAACTCTTCATTTGTCCCCCTAAAACATCCATACTGATTTCGTGGTTCCTTGGATGGTGACTAATGGCAGCAATTCAAGCAGTTGGCAGCGCTTCCTCTCTACCTGCATCCATTTGTACGTGTGTGGGTCGGTGGCGGTGGCAGTGTTCTCGTTGACGGTCGTTGCTCATTTCTCACCGGTGACGGCGGCAATTCTCCTAACATTCCCTACTCTCTACTGTCTCCGTTCCAATGACTTCAACTTTGTTAGGGTCGAGCTGTGTGTCCTTTACCACTCGAAAACATTTTCATTAGCTATTTGTTATGGCCTTACGTGGAATCAGGACCAGTTAAATGCCTGTACACTGTGAGAACGGGTATTTGCAATGACGATGATCGATTGGGCCAGAATTTTTATCGAAATCAACAACAACAAATACCAAAAAAAGTAACAATAAAATATTTCGGAAATTCTACAAGATCTGGATAGTTTAGTAGTAGGATTAACCCACCAATTTCGAAGTTAACCTGAAGATTGTAGATCTTTAACAAAATGTTTAACATAGTTGTCTAGCTGCTGCCGAAGGCTCTACTTGGAAGACGCCGGAGTTTACCCGAACTCTAACCCTCACTTCAACTATATATCTGTATAGAAATGCCTTCACTGAACAACTCCTGGCTAGCTACCAGCAGCTTTGAAAGTTTATGTGGTTGACCCTCTAACTTGGTGCTCCATCTAAATACATGCAAAACTCCTTTCATCGTTCACCATTTCACCACTACCCTCACACTCTCGCAAGTTTCTATTACCAAACTATCCCTTGGATTGATCGTCTTACGAATTCTGTTTTAAATCGTACTGAAATACTCTATATAATAGTCAGAAAACAGTGTACACTATTTTTTGAAATTTCACCGATCGGGAAACTGTCTCCCTTTCAATATATGTAAACTATATTTTGGGATTAGTTATGGCTAGTTCGACCCTTTTTACATAAAACATGCATCAAGACTGGCCGCATTTTTCGAACGCCCTCCCTCCTTCTCTAGCGGTCAAGCAGATTCCTGATTTATGAGTCGAAACTAAGAAACTTGAATACATAAAAAATATTACTATGATTAGTGGCCACCCGCATTTAAACTTGTTTTTTCAACTTCATCTCGAAGGTAATCTCCATCGAGATACTTCAACCTTGGCCAATTTTTCTAAATTCGTCCAATTCGTAAACACGTTGATTAATTCAATTAAGGCTTCCATTTAGGACTGGGGGAGGTTTCCAACAATGGTTAAATTATGCGTAACACATACGTGTCCCCAATTCAACTACATATAGTTTATCAAGGCTTTATTTTTGTTGTTTTATTGTCATTGTTGTGTTTTTTTTTTGTTTGATCGTACAATAGATAGAGATAATTTACCTATAGAGGCAACGGTGCATTAAAGCGGCATGATCCCTGGATACGGTGCAAATGTAACGCGGCGACTAAACGGGCAGTGATAGAGCATCGGGTATGGACCGTGCCAAGTTCCAGGTCCTTATATAAAACAACAAACCTCCTTTACTCTTATTTCTTGTTTTGGGTCGTCGACAAATTGCATTTACCCGTTGTTTTAATCTATCTATCTTTCTCTTGTTCACTTCTATTCTTATGTCTTAACTTTAGGGAGCTTTATATTTACCGACGGCCCATTTACTTAGTGACCGCAAGATGTTCCTCTCTCCAAAGGCCGTCCGCCAACGTTTTCTGTGTTCTTGAGCACAATTAAAATTTATCATGCAAAAAATGCAGAAAATGCTCGTTTTTAACAATGCTCTATTGCTGTCTAGATTACAGTTGAATGTGGCAACTTTTAACGTTCACTATGTCTTACTTAATGTAAGTGAATTTATTGCCAGGATTCAAGTAAAATACAAAGGAACAAACAAATTTTGTTACAAACAAACATTAGCAGGTACATAGAAACAGCAATTCTCTCTAAGAATCGATTTAAATGCGATTTTTTTCAGCACTCAGGAATGTGCACACACACCCTTATCTTTGCATGTCCGTTTTAATTTACAACATCCTAAGGATGAGACACAAAATGTCCTGAGGCGAGGATAATACATTACAATTCCCAACAATCCGAAGATGTTTGAATTTAATAGCAACATAGATCATGAATACGCGAAGTTCACGTTAACAAAGTGTGCAAGTTTCGAAGGAGGGACCTAGGACGGATATGAACTAAGAATGGATTGTAGAAGCATCAGCGACCGCAGACCATTCTCTCTCTCTCGGGATGCTTTCTTGAGGCTTGAAGACTTCACACACAAAGTCCAAGAATTCCTCCTGCATACATATAAACTTAAAACTAGTTCTTAGCATTTCAACAGAATCAGAAGTGTAATAGTTCCAACAGAAAAAAAGAAGCAGCAATTCGATATTTTGTGACCTAATTTTTTTCTATTTTCAAGTTGCGCCGTTACTGTTTTGACGCAAATATTTCATTTATTTCTTAGAAAGTGTTGATTTATATAAAGTGAACATAAGAGAACGAGAGACCTCCGAATCTCTCTAAACATGAAACCCGGAAATAAGCAACGTGTGCCAACAAACGTGCTGTGCGAGCTATGGAGAGAAATACAAACGTCTTATAACATAGTAGTTTGAAAATACATAAAGATAAAACAATGCAATATATGTATGTATATATGTACGTATAGTATACATATATAATGCGTGTGTTAGTATTAACTATGAGTCTGTGTATATACGTTATCGTTCCATTTGTCTCGTTTCCTCTTCTGTTATCCTAAGGAACCGTTCCAGGTTTCCGGGGGTGTCTTGTACTGTCGTTTGTTAGTACTTGTAATGGTTTTGCTTTGTCGTCATCGAGATTGGACAATGTTGTTCCAACACTATCCCACTAGCTTACTACTACCATGTTGATAATAATTGATAAGATTTTGAAATCAACGAAATTACTAATTATTTTCAATTTCGATTAAATTTAATTGTTGGTTATTAGATTAATCGACAAGTTGTTGAAAAGTTCAATTATTTTAATAATTTTAGTACACACTAATACATATACAACTAAATGCTTAATTCAATTTTCTTATAACACATGTGTGTGACGATCTGTGATGACGAGGGTCCAAGCCACCGTATACTTTTTAAATAAGACAATTTGTTACTTTTCCAATTAGGGTGCTGACGATGCCATTTTTCATTATTAAATATAATTAACAAATACATCAACTAATTGTAAGCTATAATATGTTTTAGCAAAAACTCTACATAGAATTTTCCATATACCGACAGTGCGATCTTTTTGTTTAAATTAATATCAGCCCCAGAATATTAACAAGTAATTTGGTTGCAAATATCCTAAGAGATAAAGAAATATCGGGACCGGTTTCGGGCTTATGTTCATCATCAGCTTGAATATACAAATCCCTGAGCTTTTATGGATTTCTTGACATTTCTACATACTATATTTAGCTTGAATCCAGAAAAGCTTGCTGAATTCTGGATGGACACAAAAAAGAAGATTCACCGAATCATCGTGCGGCATAAAATAAAAAACATGTCAATTCACGATTTACTGAAAAAACTCCAACTTGGCAAGATTTAATTTTGATCAGCCGGTCATAAATGGTGACTATTCCTATACATATATCGACTTACTGTTAGTAAATAAAAATTAATTCTAGTCAATTTGCGTATACATATGCGACATATAAAGTCTAGTCTGAATATATCAAAGAAAACGGATTTTATGTGCTACCAATAAAACATTCTCTGTATTTCTTTTTCTCATTGCGGATGTATTGGAGAATAGGCGTTCTACTAGTAAAATTAGTATAGTTGCGTTAGAATAACAATTCGAGAATGCTGGAAAATCGTATAATAAATTAAGTTGCATATTGCCATTTCGACTACTATGCCTAGTTGTCTCTCTTTTCTATATACTATAACACCCTTCTTCCCGTTACAATTTTCTGTATATGCATGAGAAGCACCCCCAAAACAGATACAACAACGACGACTACAACGACGACGACAACGACGAGTTTGGCCCTCTAACATTAGCCCTGACAAACGGTTATGTATTTGGTTGCAATCCAGAGACTATAACCTTATGTTTCATAGCTCGACTTGGCAAATGTTGTATAGCTTGTCTCGAAAACGAAAAAAGACATGGAATGGGAACAAAAAGAAAAAATAATAATAAAGAAACGCGACACATAAACTAACAGAATTACCCTCGCGACGATCCAATTCGAGAATCAAATTACCACCCTTAACGTCCGTAGATATTATTGTTATATAATGTTGGTCGATAATTATTTTCAAGAGAATATACACCAAAATTAATAGATTTCTATATAAAGCTAGGTATGTGTATTATATACATATGTACATATATGTATGTATGATCATAAATTTAATTGAAGTTGGAGCAAGACAAGCTCGTTACAGCCAATAGCCAGACCACCACTTCATCGTCATCAATTATTAAACTCTAACAAAACACACACTGACCAATTAGTAACAAGTATATTACTATATCACTATACTCTAGAGCCAAGTAGTTGTTGAAATATATATTATATGAACAATTTCAACTTACCAGTTTCGGAATGACCAACAGGTTCTTCTGGATAGATGACAGCTGTATCGCTACGTTGTAAATATTCTTGGATTTTTTCATCATCTTCAGATTGTTCACCAACTGCAGCCTTGACTGATAACAGATCATTGGGTGAATCTTCAGCTGTACCACCAGTTTTCAATAATTTCGGTGGACTATGCATACTTAAACCATTTAAAACTTCTTCTGGTATAGCCGCCTCTTTATGGATACCATTTAAACGTTTATGAAGTTCTTCGGAATTTTCCACAATTTCGTTGTGATTATTATCAGGACTCATTGAGGACGGTAAAGGAGTTTCACTTGAGGTAGAGTGATCACGATTTTCGCTATTTAAAACTTCCAATTCAACTGAAACAAAAACATACAATAAATTAATTGTAGAAGTTTCTAAGGATTATAAAGTAAATAAATAAGTATGAATCATGATGATGATGATGGTAGTGGTGGAGTTTTGGTGTTTAGATGAGGGCACCGTGACAAGCGGTTTGACACGGTGTGTCCACTTGTGCTGCAGGATTCAGTCGACCGTAAAGCACATCGTCACCGCATCGCGGCTGACATCCTGCACTTCGAATCCCTTTACAACAATCCACTGGACTCCGGCCAGATCTAAATCAACAAACAAACAATGCCAGTCAATTTGATTTATATGTCGTCACGCACTGTTTCTGGTTGAATCGTTTCTGGATTCCTGGATTGACCACAACATCAATTGTATCCCGTATATTATCAACAAAATATCAAGATCCTTAAAAACATCTTCACCTGATTTTTTTTTCAAGTTTATGGAGATTACTTTATAAACGGAATATTATTGTATGAATAATGAATAAGAGTCCTAAAGATACATTAGTGCATCCCTGAACTAATTGAATTATCTCTCTTCATTGATTCTTATGAATTGCAAATTTAAGTTTAATACGTGAATGTGTGCATGGAACGTCTTCAAATCAAGATATTCAAAGTAATTAGGCGTGGTATGGGTATATGTATGTATGAGTGATATAGTTCTGGGTCTAACTAAAACACAACAAAACATAAAAAATTTAGCGGTCCTGTGAGCATGATATACTACCATTTACTGTATCTGTCGTCCATTGTAAGAAAAACCTAATCATCTCTATTTCTCTATGTATATCTATCTTTATCTGTTATCTCTATATTTCCCCTTCACTTTGCTTTACTTTTAATTTAATAAGTAAAGTGTTCCAAAATTAATCTCATAATCTGAAAACGGCCGGACATCTATCATAGATGACGTGTGTATGCGCCTTTCCAGTTGTTCAACATATTGGTAACACGTTGCTTGTCATCGATGTCAACTTTAGTAAAATGTGACATGTGTGTGAGATTCTCGGACCAAGTAAAGTAGATTACGATAATAGGGAAGTTTCATTGGAAAACATGAACAAATAAGTGTTGATAATTTTATAAAATTATAACGGAAGTATTGTAGAAAAATACGTACAACATCCGTTTTTCAAAAACATCATGTCACTAGCGTTGGAAGAGTTTTAGAAAAGAAAGTTTCAGACACAAAAAGGCTTAACTCAAAAGTGTTAATCTGTACGCGATAATAACAAATAGGGGAAGTACTGACTTGAAATGGGGTGAAATCGTGAAATTAGTAAGGAGCTAAAAACGCGCGTATGTTGACGGAGCTACTGCCCAATCTGACTTTCTCGACTTTTATTGTTGGTTGTTTTGTCCGTTGTGCTGCTTGTTTAATTTATTATTTTTATCCTACAGAATCAAATAAGTGTATGACAAGATAATAAAAATTAAACCAGTTTTATTACTGTCCAAATACGACCGTCTTTTTATTATTTTCTTGGCTATGTAATTTACCCAACTTAACCCATTCTATCTAGTTAAAGAAAAAAAATAGATAAACAAAAATTGATTCTTTTTTGCCCTTAAAAATACAGTAAATATTGCGACCATTTAAGTTCCAAACGAAATTTGGTGGTAGGTGGTGGCTAGGTAAACTATTGGAAAAAGGATGATCGCTGGAACTATTCTGTCTGGCGCTCCTTCGGAGATGAATTACGATTATAGACTTGTGGGATAGAATTTGGCAGCAGGATACGCACTATCAATACTTGATTTTACTGGTAGTTGGATGATATGGGTAAGTATAAGGATGTGTGAAAATTTCGAATTTCTTTCGAACCCTCGAGAGAAACCTTTAAAAATCACAAATACACACATTCTATATATTTTATTTTTATTTGCTTTCTTACTGATTCACGCGGCTGTCATATTTGCAACCGCTATTTCTTATTTGGCCTGTTTAGTGACTAGTTTCCAGTAGCTATACTATATGCGATCGTAAACGTAATTTGACTTGCAAAAATTTTTGCCTATAGTATTTATGAGTGGATTTTGAGAAATTTATCATCAAATAACGTTTTTTTCTTCTTCATCGAATTTATTTTCCAATATTTATTTATTCATAACATAATCGAAAATAGTCAAAATATCGGGTGATTGATCATTTTTATTACACCGTTTCTAGTACTTTTTTTTCCTTCTACCATTTCATCACATTATCATTGTTAGTTTCAATCATAAAGGAGAAATTTTTGCCGAGAAAAAACTTACAAGAAACTGGCCAGTTTTGGATAACAGTTGTGTAAAGGGATAGGAAGGGAATAATTGATGTGGCCTGGTCGCAAGATAGTACTGATTGATGACATGACTATCTGTGACCGTGTCCGGCACACGATGATCGGCATATTGAGACTTCCTTCCGGACCGTCTGCTCTTTAATACAACCTAATGGCCATTGTGATGCTGCTACTGTTGGTCTTTACGATAGATTCGATAATTTTGTATTTGTAATGAATTAATCTTAGGGGACCAGAAAATTAACGATGGATAAGTGAACGTTGTTAAACTTTACAAACAGTGATAGAGGGATACATTGGTCTGATTTTACAGAAAGCTCAAGAATTCTTGTTTTCATTTATACAAAATTATTTGATGTTTTATGGGATCCTTAAGGATATAAAATATACGGAAACAAAAGAAAAAACTGTAATATTCTACAGGAATTGAATGATTTCCGGACGAAATTCTTGAATTACAGTTTAATTTTGGTTTGTGATATAAAATTTATATTTAAAGATTCATAAATTTTCCATGAATTATTCCTTATTCTTTTTCTTTCGGTATAAAAGTGAACCTTTCAAATTATTTATCACAATATTCGTAATAGCACGGATTGATATAGATATATAATTTTTATTACAGTTTTTATAGCGTTAGCACGGGACCAAACACAGTACATTGTTTACTGGATATAAAACCACAATAAATCACCTCAACCCCTGACTTAATTTCGCGAAGCAATCAATTTCAGGCAAAGCAATAAAAATAATATAAACCTGCAGAGAGACGTGGTGTCAATTGCATTTTTATGTTTTTTTATATTCCTTGAAAAGGAGAAGAGGATGAACAGCAACAATACAACAACAACAACAACAACAACAACAACAACAACAACAACAACAACAACAACAACAACAACAACAACAACACAAAAATAAATTTTCAGACTTGTGTTGGAAGAAAATGTTCGTCGAGAGTTTTTGATTACAACACTTTAATTCAATATCGAAGTATGCATAGAATTTATGCTCTTAAATACACCGAAGCGTCTCAAACTTTTAATCAATTTTCGAACATGAAAAAGAATCTCTGGATATTTGTTATTTCTTTATAAAGAAGAGTAAAGAGAAGGGTGAAAACATGAAATGAGAATCGAAAGAGATGGATCATAATTTTTTTAATCGAACTAATCGCTTCTTTCAATATAATATAATAACGAAGAAAGTGCATCCCACCTATTTTCTCTCAATTTAAACGTTATATATTGAAAGATATTTTAGGACAAAACTAGTTCAATTTTATAGACTGTAACCGTGTTTACGATGTAAAAATGAAGCTCGTTTCGTAGTCGATCGCTTCCACATCACCGCTACCGAAGAACGTAAACGTAATAGAGTGAAATTGATAGTGAATAAAGGTGAAAAGCGATCGTGATTCGGTGCTAAACTAGCAAAAAGGGAGATTGTGTTCGTGCCTTTAGTCGATGGTCGACGACACTCTGTCTATATCTATCTACCCACAACTAGAGAATCTTTGGCGGTTATTCTTGGACATTTTTCTGTACGCGTGCCATTGCATAATCAAACAGGATTCCAACTGTACACTACAGAAGGACAAAAGGGCTTTTCCTAAATTTTTTGTTTATATCCAGTTCTGATCATTTATCTGCATAATTCTGTTTTATTTTATTATAAAAAATATGACAACGGGAATGAATCAATTTGTGTTAATTATTGATAAGAAACAACAAAAAGTTGAAAGGTAAATAGTATAAAGACCTCCCCCTTACATGATTCTATCATCGGTCATCATAATAAATACATACAATTTATAAAAATACAAAATACGGGTCCCCTAAATCTGTCACTACCAAACAATATTACCTCGTGTCTTGTCGACCGTTACGAAAACCAGTTTTCCAAACAGCCCCTTTCTTAATTTAATTGTGATTTATATGTTCAACTCTTGAACTTTCAGGGTTAACATATTTTGCAAATCACTCGACCAATTCTGTAAATCTAATTTTCGTAAAAATTTATAGTTTTCATTGAAAATTCTAGACAATTTAAACAAATAAATTAAAGGGAATGTCAAAGAGTCATCTATTGAATTGAAACCAGGAATTGACAGGATAAGGTAAGTCAACTATTAATAATTGTATTTATGATGAAAGACCGCATCATTGCCCCCATTTCTTCAGATGACGTTGAAACGAGATGACTCACGCGTATTATCGCACCCTTGGTTGTTGTGTAATTAATCCGCTTATACGTTTCAGAAGTTGGCTTTTATATGAAAAGCTCCTGAAATTGTATAATTTTTCAAATACCACCTGTGCTTCAGATGTAGCCACATTGTTTTTTTTTTGTGAATTTTAACAAATATGACAACTGAAAACTTTGAACTTTCTTTTTGTTGTTGTATTGTATTTACTATTTTGTGTATCCGAATCAACAGAAAAAAAAACTTTCTCTAGTAGTGGAATTCCATTTAGATTGCTGGATAAGGCGGTCAAGAGAGAGAGCCCGGTTCCAACTAAGCCGTAAACAATTTAATAATTCTCGAATATGACAAGTATTTAGGAGGGGCACTTTATGTTAGCAAAAAAGAGAGTCGACGACGACGGTGGCGATGGCGTCGTCCTTCCTATATGTTGTTAAAGTGTATGTGCACTGACTCTATGTGGTAAATCCAATGAACTATGGCCGGTAGCTTCTTAACAATAGAGGCGCCATATAAGTGTGATTTCAAAAGTTGTCCTCCTTAAAGTTCACCTCGAACGCGACACATCGTCCACCACAATGCACCTCTATTATGTTAAATCAACGACTCTACTGGCCAGTGTTCCCTTGAAAGTTCTCGAGGACAACACATAGTTGTGACACAAAGTTGGCCGGATATCCCGGTGCTATGTCATTATCACCTCCTTCGTTTCGAACAAAAGAGCGAATGAAGAATGGTTGCGGCTGAGAAAAGAACTGCATTAAGAGGGATGATAGGAACGACGACGTTAGTATTTGCAACTAAGAAGTAAAAGAAAAGATGCTCCGCCAACCAAGTAACTGGCCAACGGAAGTGCGTCCGGTCGCTCCAGTTCCTCTGTTTCTCGTCTACAATTCAATAGTTCACCCTTACAAAGAGGAAATGGGATTACGGTTTGATGTTTCGAAAATATGCTTTCGTTCCATTATGCTAACTTATTTCTGTTCTGTAAATAATGAATCGTATGGATAATTATTGTTTGTTATCGTCACCATTTTTTTTACCATCTGTTCAATGCAAACTGAAAATCCTTTCAGATGATAAAATCAACCACCCTTGTAGGTGTAACACAAAATTAACATAATCATTAATAACAGAATTAGTTCAACCGGGTGACTTCAGATCTATCCATGTCGAATGCGAGTGCGGGCGACGTGTGTCCAGTTAAGTGACACTGTCCCTCTCTCACCCTATACTCCCTACACCCTCAACAATTTACGGTCTACCTACGGTAAAGAGCGAACGTGGCTGTTATAGGTAGGGGATTGACGAAGGGTAGATATACGTCCATACGTACGTACGTACGTACAAGTTAAGGGATGAAATGAGCACCCCTGCAGAACTAATCGTTGAATAACTGTGCCACATTCGAATACGTGAAGGGGTCGGGTTCTAATCTACACTGCTCCGGCCGCGATGTTTCAACCGATACACCGCCCCCAATGACTCACGGTAATGCTAAATTACTAACGAATTGACGCCATATTTTCAACTTTTTCTCAAAAAAACATCCACAATTTGTTTTTTTTTTAAGTTAGGTAATATTTATTAGATAAGGGATAAGGGGGATTTATTATTATAGGTGATATATTATGATTTTTACCCCTTTTTTAAACCAGTTAGATATAATACCAAATCTAATTATAAAAAATAAATCGTGCACTCATCACAGTAGCTCATCCCTTAGTAGACCCTTTGCACAATTCACAATATCTGTGGGAATCAGAACCCAGAAATATAAATGAATCATTGCAAAGGGATTTAAATGTCACGTGCCACAAAGAAGTGCACTATGCCAAGTCACGTGACTATAAGGTATACGATTAGTGACATCTATAAGTAATACAATGGCGATAACGAAGGGCTCATTATTTACCAGAAATTTCAATGCCTGAAGACGATCAAATACCTGAAATGTACGATTTTTAAATTTCTATTCTAATCGAGTACCTAGAGATACACACAACAAACAGTTACAGTGTTATTTATTTTGTTGCTGGTCGAACCATTACCTAAGTCGTTTCAGGAGCTTGCAAAAACATGGAAGCTTCCGGATGGCCGTTTGGCTGAAGAAGTCTGATCAATGATCTTCGGTCACACGTCATCAGCAATAGAGCAATGAGGTGGAAGGACAATTTCCTGGATAAAATCAATCCACCATCACCACCACCCTTCTTACTCCCATCCGTGTACTGTATTGACTGAATTGAATGAATAAATGAATGAATACATTTGACGATTGCAATTATTTGTTGGTGAAATAAAGAAATCTATTCCTGACTGTTCGCTTGTTATTCTTATTATTCTTATAGCTATTATTATTATTATTATTATTGTTATCAAGTTTTCTCTCTCTCAATTCAAACTTGTCATTTATTATTTGAGATTTTATTTGTGTACAGATTCGCAATAGGAAACTTTTCTTATACGGGATTATGACTCAAGTTTTCGTAATGGACCTAGAGCTTCTACCAAATGATTTCGCAAGTTTTGTCTATGAATATTTTCGAATGAAACTTAGCCGATCTTGGTCCTTTCAGGCTATAAAAATCGCATAAAATTATTTTTGGAATTTTATGAATTATTCAACTTTTTTTCGTGTGTGTCTATTTAGAGTAATTAACATTTGAACAAACATTAACCCTCATCAGTCCAACAGTACTCGAAAATTGTACCAACTGTTGCTAGTTTCAATTGGAGAATTGATGGTATCTTCCATGATCTACCCCTAATAAAGGTAAATTGAGACAAAGATACCGGTAAATACACGTTTCGGGTGATAGTTATCACGGCGCCCCTATGATGTGATCCATACGGGCACTAGTATTAATGGTTCTTAAATTGGTCTTGATTAGTCCTCATACCTGCAGCTGTCTGTTCTATTGTTCCTCTTAGGTAATAGTAAATTCGTTAATTGTCCCATCACATAGTATAGGGGTTAATTCATCCCTAATGAAGAAATCAATTCCTACTTGTTTCTTTTCTAAAAACAAACTTACTGTTGTTGGAGATTTAGTTGAAGAAATCGGTTAAATGACGTGTACGCCTAGAGCTTGTTGTTTGTAGCGTCGCGCCAGTATCAGCACGCGTCCCGACGACCTGCCGTGCCGTGTCATGGCAGTAATCAATTGATTGTATTGTCTGGAAAGTAATTACCTGGCTCCCTCCATCTTTCTCTTTCTCTACAAACTTGGCTTTCTGCTTTACTGAACATTCCAGGGGACATATTTCAACGTTCTACTTCTGGTCATTGGACAACAAAAACAAGAACAATACCTCCTCTCTCATCCTCTCTCTAGTCTTTATTATTTACGCTCGCCGAGAACGGACAATTCAACCGTTCAACAGTCTGATTAATTTTTAATTGGATGTGTGATCAACTAGAAATGACGATGGCCAAGACATCAGGAGAACAAAAAAAAAATGGTTGAGGATATTTTCACACTTTTTTTTTACTCCACACACACGAATCAATAGACATCATCCCCCTATTGTTGTTGTCTGCATATCGTTATGATTCTGTCTGGCTGAATAAATGCTTACCGGACCACGTGCAAAAGAATAGTGATTTAATTGTGCCACCTTTATTCTCGTTCAAAAACTTTCATTCAATACTACTGGAACAATAAAACCTCCCCCTCTATACGATAACGAAAAGTTGACGCACACGTTCAGGAAAGAATAACAATTTAGAAAAGAAAGATCCACACAGGGGGTGATGATTTGGTTAACGATTTATGTGTGTGGATGGGAAAAGATTCATTCAATGATATAAAGTACTGTAATTGCTAGTTTTGATTTACAGTCTTTTAATCAAAATTTGTTCTAATTTTATCTACAATTTACTCCAGTAATTTAGCAAGAACAATTCTGTCCAAATGTGCGACGGGATGTTCTCTCATTTTAAATTAAAACTTCCTTCATTCTTCTTCATTTTTCCAACTCTCCTAGTTGATTTATTCTAGTTAATTAGTATTGACTGTAATTATCTACGTAAAGCTTTTCGTATTATTTTCTTACAAGTATTCGCTACCGGGTGGACATAGTTTTTTAAACTGACACAGTAAATGGAATAGAAAATTGTCTTCTTTTCTCTTTTTACATATACAGATATACTACTATCATGGTATAGAATACTATGCATTTTTTTCTTCTCCTTTCTCTCGGGCATTCTCAATCTTTTGCACATTCCCCATTCTGAGTGGAAGAAGCATTTGTTCACCGGCCAGACATGGACAAATCGTAGTTATTTACAGTTGGCCATGATAGGAATGATAAGAACACGGAAACTAAACTGTAGCATTCCTATACTTTCACAAAAATACCTATTTGTTTTATTTACTTTAACGTCAGTCACTCTATTCATGATTTGATTAATAACAATAATAATAATAATAAAAAAAGAGGTGAATCTTCTTCAGTGAACATTTCTGTACCTAGAAGCCGTCAGTCAATGGGGGCGGTGAGCGGTCCCCCCCCGCCCTTTTTCTCTTAAAACATCCGGTTCATAATTGCATATACATGAGCGAATTTCATATTAATTTCTGATTATATAACTGAAACGAACGACCACAAAGCTTTTATATTAACAATCACGCCGCCTTAATAAGACCTGTAATCCTGGGACTCATATGGAAATAATCAGAGTGATATTACAACGCCTGCTGGCAGGATATGTCCGAGAGAGAGCGGACAGGGCGGACTAAACACTGTTTACACATTGTGGAAAGAGGGAGTTTATACAGGAAAAAATCTAACCACAATTTGATTAATAAAATTTCGAAAATTTTCATCTTCAAAAATTTTTTGTATTGGATTGTGTGTTATTAAAAACGGTATATATGTACGCCTTTGGGAATTAATCGTCCAATACTATGGACACCTCATTTTTTTTGTCGGTCCAAACTCAAACACCACATGTAATTACAGTTTACACACAAACTAGTTCGATTCGGCGGCGGTATACAGAGAGAGGAGACATGGACTCATTTTATCTGATGTATCAGACTGTTTTCATTAGTGAGAGGTATAGGTTGAATACAAACCTCATTACTGTTGGTAATACTGATGAAAGAAGCCTTTATTTCAATATTATATATAACATACACATAAATATATGTATGGTTTTTTGTGAATGTAACGTGCATGTTTGCAACCTGTTTAATTTAAAACTTCCCAACGGGGATGCATCATACATACACATACACACATACATCCAGACATCATTATGTTATCGAAATATGTGGTTTTATAAATACATCTTTATCCACATATATGTAGATAATGTTGACATGCCTTTTACAAAATGCACGAATTACGAAAATATACAACATTCTTGGGGTACTTTATTAAATATTAAAGTTGTTCCGCATGTTTTCTCTATATAGTAGTTACATGCATAGCTGCTAGTATTACATTATGTTTATTATGGCATGTACTAGTTTTGTCGTAGTCCTCGACAATAATAAAATCTGTTATTGCCAGTTTATTGCGGATGCAATCATTTTTTTTGTTTTGTTTTGTTTTGTTTTCGTTGTTCATCCTTCTACTGTTGGAGGTCTTGATTCTCTTTATTTTCACGATGTCAGTTAATAGATTATGAAAATTTACAACTGCCACACACTCGACAACGACGACGACGATCGTTTCTTTCCTGTTCTTATTATTATTATTACTGTTGAAAATACCGATTTAATCGTTATTGTGATTTTATTTTGTGAAAATGATGGGTTATGATGATATACGTTTAATTTATTTGGAAGCGAGATACTTGATTTTTAATTTATTTATTGGTGTCGATAGACGTCAATTCGAATTTCTGGCACTTATATGCAAAATAATTTAAAGTAGTTACTTTACTATAAGAATAATCTATTTTTACAAAAAGTGAAATTTTCGAATAATTTGAGCTAACTTGTTTCTAATTTATTACTATTTTCTTAAATGCCACCCACATACAAATCCATTTCTGAGTTTCTTGGAATACGCAACGCTAAAAAGCTCGTTACAAAAAGAAATGAATTTAGTTAGACCCGTACTGCTGTACTTTGGTCCTTAGGGAGACTTGACCGGTGACTGATTTCAGATCGTTGTTCATGTTTTGTGCGAAAACGAACAACCTTCCATATCGTTGCCCAGTCCGGCACTGGATCTAGCGTTACCGTTGGTCCTGGCGTACGTAAATGCTCATTATATTATAGTATAGCCTCTTATCAATTTGTGTACCTACTTGAAAAAAAGAGAAGCTTCTAGGACAGGGTTCGGCATTTCCTGATCCCACAAAATTAAGGTAAGGTGCCCTTTGTCATAAACCTGCCATTCGGGATTCCAGGAGAAAGAAAAAGGGCTAATTCTTTAAAAGTTATTAATATATGCCTTAATGTACACTGAGACTGTTCATTTTAGCTGCCGTTTTTTACGTGCAATAATGAAAATTTTAATTATACTCCCACCTAAATTCCGCAATAAAACTTTTAATAATACACATGTTTTATCCAGACCGGGGGGTCAGAATAGATATGAGCGCAGGTTATTGAAATGTTGACTTTCATGTTAATGAAAGAACTACGTTTGAGCCCCTTGATAGCAAACAAAACACTGGTCAAATGAGTTTTTGAAACACGCCCCCATTTTGTGAAATCAGTAGAAAATACTTAAACTAGTATGTAGGTATATTATTTTCAGAAAAAAATGGATATATTAGGCTCCTTTATGGGTGTGGAATGAAAAAGCCATTGGCCGAATTTTAAATAAAAAAACCACATTAGGTAAACACACGAAGGACGCAACAGATTGCGCCGATATCAGAGAGAGAGTAGATACTACCTCCCACATACACAAACACATACATATACGTTATATGAGAATCGCCGGGCGTTATATCAGTTTTGGTATTCGTACATTCACTGATAACAATTTTCGACAAATTTTTGTCTCGATTATAAAATAGTAAACAATCTCACTCTCTCGAAATTTCGACAATATATCAATTTTTAATCAATTTGCTGGCAATTAATTATTATTTTTGTTTCAAATCATATTTATCACACATCTATTTTTATTTGCTTTTCCTCAATTTATTTTTAATTTTGTCGTTTTTATCGTCCATGAAATTGAATTCGAACTAATAAAAATTGTGACAGCTCGCTAAATCGATGTTAATAAATTTCATGTTTTTTTCGACTTATCTTAAATACGTGTGTGTGTTATTATTGTGTTATCATACAATTTTCTTCAACTTTTACTAGAGACTGTACAAGTATTACGTGGTATCATGATGGTCGAGACAGGCGGCGAGAAAAACAGCAATATGTGATCGCAGGCGGGCTTGATGTCAATGCCGAAATAATGACGATTATATAGGAAAAGTAATTTTCCCCCTCATTTGCATACTTGATGAAAATCTCATCGCCAGCTCAGTTCAGGGATGCCGGTTGTTGTAACGGCGGTTTACTATAAAATATCATCATCGTTCACGATTAGGTACCAGAATCAAAAATCATCACGAGGAAGAAAAAAACATTTCATTCGATCAAATTATCTGGAAGATTCATCTAATTCCCTTTGATGTTTCTGCTGATTTTTGTTGATCACAAATCATCATAACTCTTTATAGGATTATCAATAAAATTATGATTTTTATTATCATTCCTCCGGCTTATCTTGACCAGTTTCGATCATTTAGAAAGACCCTAAACATCTGATGTCACGTAATATCGTCGGGATGGTTTCCTTGTGCTTGCCTTTAGTTTGTTGTTTGAGGTCATTAGTGTGTCTTGGGATTCAGGATAGAAAGCAGAGAGATATCGTTATTTATCTTAAGAGTGTCTTACTACAATTCTGACCGCAAGTGGGCTGTGATCTGTGTGGTCTTCTCTTCCTATATAAGGCGGATGTACAACAACCAACAACCCTATGTCAACTATGTTTGTATTTTCGACAAGTCCCCGCAACAGGATCTGATATGGAGGGATGAAGGGTTGTTTTCCGTCAATTTCTAACAATTTCGCCTTCTCTCTTGACTTATCGTTGTATTAATTGCTGTTTTGGGCTCACTAACAACGCCCACAATATCAAATTTTCGTATATACAGACTGAGGAACGCAACCGCTCACGGAAACAATTCAATCGATAAAGAACTCTTAAACTTTCCTTATTAATTTACTATTTTTGGCCCTTTTACGGTTAGACATGCAAATACAAAATCATACATCGTCAAGCTACTTGAGATAGAAAACGACAATTTTTAGATCACTTCTTGCACCTCATATTTTTTACGCTATTGTTATTTCCGTGAATAAATATGTAATAAAATCCTGTATTGTCTCACAAAAAAGAACTAACTATACATATAATCCTGACGATAGGAAGAAAACTTTTTTTATGACACCTCTCGAATCTTCCAACTACTACCTACTTGTGACGGAAATATCTATATTGATTGGATATTTTCAAGATAAAGTCCCATAAAGAAAGTATTTTGGTTATTGATATTTTTCTTTCTCTCACGATAAAGCCATCTATCGGAAACATCAAAAACTTGTTGAATTGAGATTATCTTCCTTTCATCCCAGCTACACTCATCATTTGGAATTCTTTCAAAAACTTTTCTCACTTTTACCAAGTTCTCGGTTTTTATTTTTGTTGTTTTTCTATTTTGAAACTAATCATACATACAGGTGGTGATGTTTTCTTCTGGTTTTAACAAAATTGAAGTTTTAGGTGTGAAAAAGTCTTTAGAAAATAAAAAGAGGGGAAAAACTGAGAACATTTTAAGTCCTGAAAATGATAAACGGGAGGCCATGCGAACTCGGGAGATTGTTGATGTTATCGGTAAACTATCTCAGTTCAGCAAACAGGCGCCCCGAAATTGCGATACATATCCCTTGATGTCTGCAAAGAATCACAAAAAATAAACAAATTTTAATACTAAATCCGGGAATGGAAGTCTGAGTCGCCACTATAAAACTGAGCCTTTACATCCCTCTATATATTTTTTTTATACAAAAAAGAAGGAGATAACATATACAATTTTCAGGTGAATTTGTAAAAGACATCACCAACTCAAAGTTATAAACTTGTTTGTTATTATTTTTTTTTATTAGGAGTACATGTATGTGTGTCATCATATTCCCCGGCACTCAAGAGACTAAATACAATTTTACGACTTTTAAATGTCTTCAGCTACAAAACTCCTTACAAAGAAGATATTCATAAACGAATATTTTCAAACGTTGCATCGCCACTAAATGTAAAGTAACTGAAAGAGAGAAAAGAAAGAAAATATGGAAAAATACGAGTCTCGTTTACTATAACGAATTTTAAACATCGTTAAATCTTTGTCATTTTTTTCTTCTCTTGTGAAAAACAGAATGAGGCAATGATTATTCAACTTCGACACAATTAACTTTTATGTGCGTTATCCTGGCTAAGGAGTTTTGTATATAAACACAACTTTATAACCTTCGTCTTGTTGCTATTACTACCAGAGTTTTTCTTGCTTTTTTAATTTTGAATCTACGCTACACAACCAGATTGCAATCATGTTACGGTTTTTTTTTCTGAGGAGACACAAAATCCCACAACAAATTTTCTAGATGGCAACAAATTAATGTTTAATTAACTTTTCTAGACTCGTCAAAAATACTTAAAACTAAATCCCGAATGACACCCACTCAATAAAACGATAGAAAAATCAACCCCGTGTGGCTTACTATAACTGGGCGTGAGCGAGTTGCGCCACGTACCACAGGAGGTCCAAATACGAGTAACTGAATTTCGCCACCAGATCATTGCAAACGGTACAGGTAAAGATGGTCCTGCCGTATTTTATTGTATGCTTTGTTTCCCAATCATTTCATCCGGGTCAACTCTAGTGGCCCAATTCGGTGTCCATCTTAATCCCTACTATAGCACAGGTAGCGTGGCGCAACTCACCAACGCCCCCGTTTTTCCTTAAAAATGCTTCAATTTGTAAACCCTCTTTATAATGAATTTTTTAATCTTATACTGAACAAAAAGCCTGTTTATAGTGTTTATTTTTTTCATATGATCATAATTTTTAAAAATAATTAATTTTTTCAGTACCAGGAATACTTGTAAAAAAAAAAACTAAATGAAAGATGATTTCACCGTTATGCCGTCTGATGAGTTTTAAAGAGGACCACTGTTGTTACCATTTCCGAAAAAAAACACAAAGACGGTCTTATTTAATCAGAAAAAAATAGGATGTGGTTCTGTGTATTTTATTTACTGTTCTAAATACCAATTTAAGGTGTGTTCCTCATGTGATTAATTTTCCGTTTCACTCAACGCTCAATTATAGATTTACAGAAAAATAAGGGGACTACTAGAGGAAAAAATAAACAAAACAAGATAAGATATCCGGTATTACACATTAATTAATTATCTATGGTATTATCAATTCAGGAAATGTTTCTTGATTGTTATTATTATTATTATTCTTATTAGAGATCTTTTTGATGGGCTTTAGTTTCTGTTTATTTTAACAAATGGTCAAAATCCCAGGAAATTGTCTGGTCGAGATAATGTTGGGCTTGTTGTTGGTAGGCGATTAATGGACTCTCTCTCCATCATTTTTCTTTTTGTAATCTTCAATCTTTTGCTGCTACTACCGGTAAAATAACAAAAACGATTTCATTAGTCATCACCCCCTACACACACATATTTACTACAAACAAAATGCAAGTTGCATCTAGTTCATGATCCTGGAAGGAAATAGTTTTGATAATTCTTCAGGAAACGGAGGACCGTTTCAGGTTCGTGTAGGCTGACAGTCATATACAAGTTCACCGACAGATTAAACACTATTTTGATTTGATATTTGTCAAATCAAAATTCACAGAATTTGATAAACAAGAGACGACAAAAAAATGACTATATCTAGACTTTAGTTTTGAAAATTTTCAGAAAATATGTGAGTAACATATAGATAACATCCATATATTGTATATACAATATAATCGGTGTTTTTATTGGTTAAAAGTGTTGAGCCGCCCCCACCTGAGGCAGGTGTTTGTCCAGGTGGACGTACAGTGATTGGTTGGTGGTTTCTTGCGCCGTCACGAACAGGTTGCTTTACTTGCTGCGCTTTAAACGAACCACCACCTGACTTGAACAGGTGCGCGCATGATATCCACGACTCCTCCTCATATCGATTGGACAGGTGAAATCTATTTTGATTGGTGGAAGGTTCACGTGACCACAGTCTAATTGAATTATATGGTTGGTTGAGGAAATCTTCAACAAAATCGCCATTGTAGTTTATAATTCTTTCATTTGATACCAGAAAAATTTCGAGATTATGTTAGCGGCAATGCGAGGAATCAGACAATCTCCAAACTGTCTATTTAATTTGATATTTTTCAGGGGTCCTAAGGGTGTTAAGGCTGTAATTAGGGTTTCAAATAAAAATTACTCCATAACCCCTCACCCCGTTTACCCATGGACTAGTCATTCTACAAATTACCTGATTTCTCAAATTGCTGGTAATTTTCTTATCTCTCAACAAACATGTGAATATAAAGTGGGCTACTCACGATCAGGCTGATTTGTCAGGTCAGACGCAATATTAGGTCGTGTAGGGTTGTCGCCTGATAAAGTGCTGTTTTTTTTGTCGGATCCGACCGCCTGACAACTGGACCATCAGGTGATGTGTCAGACCGTATGTTCGCGATGTCTGATCTCGTTAGATGCCTTGTCAGGCTGACCATGTCAGATCGTGTGTAGCCCACTTTAATCGTCCGTAAATGTTAAATGGCCTTTTTCAAAATAATTACTTCAGGAATGAGACGAATGTAACAATGGAAGACGTAAAAAATTCAATAAAAATTGACCTAAAATCCCAAACGCCACTGATCTTACACTTTTTTTCTCAAAATGTATTTATTTTGTGTACATATATCTAGTTATCCATCATTGTCTGAAAACAAAGGAAGCGGATATGCAGAGTATTTGTATTGAATTTTAGTGCACGTTTCAAACTTTATTTATTCCTTCAATATTCGACTCATACCAATGAATAGAGAAACACGAGAGAAATATTTGTTTCGAAGAAAGTTAGAAGAAAACGAATCCTCTCTCCTTTGAAAGATGTCGGTGTTTTACTAAATACACGACGCGACTGCTAAATATTATTAAATTAAGAAGAAAAGGCGTCTAACTGAAGTGGAAACATGGAGAGAAACAGAAAAGTGGCGAACAATCCAGAGACGCGGGTGTGATGGTAACGTTAACATTGACGGCAGCAAACAGAGCCGACGGTAGTGATGACGTTAAACTCAACAACTTTAAATTAATAATAATAGAAAAAAATGACAAAAAAAGAGTCAAACGAAAAACAAATTTTATTATTATCTATCTAACTTTTTTTTTTCTTCGAGAATCAATGGGAGGCCCTTTACTACTTTTGCAAGTAGGGTAACTATCATAAGAGGGGGGTCTGAAAATGGCCACATTGTCCGCGTGATTCACCCAGGATGTGCGCAGATAATGTACCGTGGATGCACCTCTATTCGTCCTAAGCCGGAAGACGGATTGCCATGTTTTGTTCTGTGAAATGTCGGCCTCGACAACGACAGCCATTACGGTATGATGACTATCGTCACGGTACCTTAGTTTCACCCTCTTTTCTCTATACAATATATTAGAACGAACGAAGAGAGAGAGAACGATGGACACCACCCCACTGACTTGTTGTTCTTGTTTCTTTTCACTTGAGACGTATAAGTAAACTCTTTTTACTAAGAAAGAAAAGAGAAAACAAAGAAGCTGACAAAATAAACGACTATCATGAACAGTAATGGGTTAAAGTAGAAATTCATTAAATGGTCATTTGTTTGGGGTGTATTGCGCACGAATTATGCGCCACTCTTTACTTGGATGGTGGTAGATGACGTTGAAAAATTCTTTGATAGCAGAACTTTAATGGAATTTGTGGGACATTTCAGAACAGTTTAAAAAAAACGTTGATTTTTATTTAATGGTTTGATATATAAATCACAAAATTGTCATTAACAAGATCTTGATATTGTATTTCTATCATTGATCAAGGTAACTAACTACAACAATAACAGAACTATCATCCACTTCGTGTTCAATAAAAACATCCATCTATTCTCGATAATTCGATAATCTCACTGTCCTCCAATCAGTCCTATGGTCTTTAAGGACAAAAGTAACGTAAACGGTGCAGCTTGTTGACATTTCTATTAGACCCTGTCTCCTTCAGAAGTCAGACCGGCCATCAATTAGTGCTCTCAACTGAATCGCAGTCGAACAAATCACCAAAGTTTGCACAAGCTCTCCCAGTGGCAGTCAGTAGCCATGGAGGGAATCAATGAAGGAGGTTATAGGGAATGAGTCAGGAGGAAGCATCTTCGAGTTAGCTAGGTGGTGGTGGCGGCGGCGGTGGGAGTGTTACTGCTGGTAGTAGTAGTAGTAGTAAATTCGAAGAGGCGATCGTTTCGGATCCAAACTAATGCTGTCTAATTGACAGGTTGTGTTCGATCGCTGTGTTACACGGATATAGGTAATTAATGTCAGGACCCGTGTTCCAGGAGCGACATCGCCAGCTTTCCGTTCTGGTATTAGAGCTGGTTTCGCGTTACATTACATGTGTTTAGACTTCTAACCCTAACTAACAAGCACACATACATACACTCACACACACATCCTTTACACTCTAATTTACTCCATTCACTAGTATTAATTGGCAATTAATTGAAAGGCAAATTTTACCATTGTCAAATGTCAAATGGAACAGAACTAAGAAGAAACCATATGTTATTAAAAAAAAAAAAAATAGATAATTCAGATTTTGCCGTGTGATACTTTTAAATATTTCATCAACTAGTTGGGGATTCGACATATCTCTAAAAATTATTGGAATGTTACACGTTTTCGTTTTTTTTCCTGTAAAAGAAACAGACGAGTTGTGCGGTCACCTGGGTCCTCCACAACGTCTCAATATCTTCCTTAACCTGAGCTCATATTTCATGCATGCTCCCTGGTGAGCATATGTGTTATCTCTATGATATGTCGTCCCATATGGTTGGTTTATTTGGTTTTTATACACCACGAAAATCCCACGGGGACCTAACCACATATATGTTTGTATACACAAATATTCTCCACATACCTTTTCTGTATTCTTGATTTACCTATTCATAGAATCAGAAAGATCCAATCTTTGTGTGTAGCTGTTTTATATATATATAGTCTCTTTTTTTTTTATTTCTAGTCAATCGTCTGGAAACTGAACACCACCATATGTATGTATTTTATATATTACTATATCCATATACATGCATATATGTATGGATACTGGAATTGTGTGTGATTTAGATCGTTTGTAAAGTTGTTGAAAGACACGATGAAAGGATAAAAAAAATTGAACAAAATAATAATAATAATAATAATAATAAAAAAATTGTAATGTGTCTAGGGTTAAGCAGCGTGGAGAATTATCCCACCATTTCGTTATTATATAAAGTAGCAGCATTGAAGCGATGTTCACATTGGCTGCATTCCAACAGGCTGCATTCGGGATGAAGCCAGCCGTAGTCCTCGAGAACATTGCCATGTCAAGAAATTTGTTTGGCATATATTTTATGTGTACGCGTTCTTGTATACACTGGTTGTATCGTCTTTTTCAAATTTTTATTCGACACAAATGCACCCATAAAATAGTTTCAAATTATGTTATGATATTTTCGTGGTTTTTCCATTTGTTTTCATCATATACACAGATACAAACACAAATATAATATTCATTAAATGACTTACTGCATATCTGGACTATTTGTGTACCATAAGTAGAGAGCCAAAAATTATAATTGAAACGAATAAATCCCATCCACCAACGGCAATAATGCAGTTTTTACCATGGTTTCCAATATACATATATTCTAGTTGAGAAGGACTCGAAATTATATCTACCAGATTTTACGAATTATTATCACAATCTTGAGATGTAGATCGTCGATTTGTAATCACGAATCAAAAATAGAAATGGTAGCTTTTGGATGTGATTCAAGTCAAAATTTCTAATAATTCAGGCTTTTTTTATAGAAAAATTTAATAAATATTCGTCACTCTTCCCACCTGACTCATCAGGCTTGCATGAGTTGCTAATGCAAATAGAGATATAATGACCCGGCAAAAAACAAAGGGGTAGGAGTAGTACAGAAAATCATCAGCAGTTGGGGGTGGTTTGTGTTTAAGTGACGGCACTGGTGGTTATTAAAACCGGCTTAACTCACGTGGCGTCCCATATTGCTGTTATACTATGAGAATCAGACGAATGCATCGCCCACAAACTCCCATTTTCAATTAAAGCATTCAAGCAGAAAACGTACAAAAGTCTGGTTGAATTGCAAAAGTTCGAAAGTATATACGAATAGTCGTGTGATAGTTGTATAGTGTGGTCTGTAACGAAATCTTGCCATCATAGATACCTACAACCCATCTACAGTTAGTGTGTTTTAATTAAAATGACGCTCTTAATATTTTTCAATTTCAGTGGAAATTAAACGGCAACTTCTTATATAAGAAAACGTGAAAAAAAATTTGTTGAAGAGCACACTCCCGTTTTACGAGCTCTGCTCTCCTCTTCCTCTTCCGTACGCCATTAATTGAAAACATTGTTTCTCTAGCGGTCTCGTTCGGTGTGCAATTAGTGGTGCGGCATTTCTGGGAGGGTGGTGGAGAATTCTCTTACTCTTCCCATCAACTCTCATCTTATGCTATATCTTAGAACATAAACTTCTTTAATCTGGCCTTATTATCATTCTCTGTCCATATCAATCAGACGTATACAGGCGCTCTGGTTTTTCCTCATCAGTATTCCGACGCGCCGCAACGTCTTAACGACGCCAATGTTTGGCTTTGACATAACCAGTTAGTTCGTATTAATAACTTTTGCTCGAGAGTTTTAATATAAGAAAAAGTCGAATAGAAAAATGACATGTTTTTTATCGCTTGCAAAAATTGTTTCGCCACAGTCCTCATTTAATAATAAACGGACGTTGTCAGATGAAAGGTACAGGGCTGGAAAAGTGCATGTCGACGACAGCAAACTAAATTGAAGCATTATACTTTCGTTACACATGACATAGCATTAACCAAATGAGATATACTGAACAACAGGGTATGGGGAATACACTCTTTAGCCGTCTACCATCAAACAACAAAACCAATTAAGAAACATGAAGCACCGATAGAACATAATCATTTTTTTTTTAATTAATATTACCAATAATTATACTAAACTCATTAGATTAATGTAGAAGATCGCGCAGTTATTGCTCGACCCGTTCGAATTTTCTCTCATCCCACATCTTACGACTAGTATACCGAGATAATATTTTCTTTTCCTCCGTTAACCTCTCTCCCGAAAAGTTTTGCCCGAGTTGGAAGATATATTTCGGAGCAATGTGGTATAATGACATCGTGTAATTGCCTCTAATTACTTGTAAAATTACCTTGTGGCATAAAAGATGCTTGCGCTCTCTCGCTAGAACTGGAGATCGAGAATTTTGTAGTCGTACGCAAGGAAGTTTTTCGTGTTTTAAGATGAGAACGGGGGATATGAAATGAAGGAAATGAACCAGTTCCCGTTTCTATAACAAACGGCCAAGACCACCAGTTATATATTTTATACACATAAAACTTGAACCTCATAAGTAAATACCGTCATTATCGTCAGAGTTGAATTTTCTTTACTTGTATTATTATTGTTTAATTACATTTCAACATTAAGAAATATGGAAAGTTGTTAATTAATTAATTTGAAGATGAAAACTGAGACAGAGGGAGGCATATTTAATTATTAGGTATATACGTCTTTCATTTAATCATATCTGTTGTTCAGATATTTGATGTTTTAGGAAACTGACGTTTGCTACTAATTGGCTGGAATTGGTTCCATATGTTTTTAGGCGCCAGCCGAAAATTCTAACAGGTCTCAAAACTACCTAACGATCTTTCAATTAGGAACACGTTGCTTTTATTTTACCAATAGTTCGGCTCAAGCAAAATATCAAAATTAGCCGCTAAGTAAGACGTATTTAATTATTTTCAATTAATGAAGTCCTTTCAAGCCGTGCCCTGATCGCGACTTGACCCCGAATCTTTCGATTTCCGGTCGAATGCACTAGTACCTAAAAATAACACTTTCGCTACATTTTTAAACGATATATTGTTTCTAAGTGGGTTTTATTAAGGTAAAATCATTATCTACAATGTAGGACTATTGCTTTTCCTCTTTTTTTGCGACATTTTCGAAAATAGTGGATTCTAGGAATTCCTGGAGTTTACGACCTGTATAGTGTTGGAATGCATGAATTGGAACAACTCTTAAGACGTATATACATATCATCACTAATGGCTAAGCTGTGTAACATTTAAGACAAAGTCGACCATTATACCTTAACTTCAAACGTAGACCACGATCACAATTCAAGTGTTAACAAACAACTTGACATTCACGACGTTTCTTATAAATATTAGCAAAATGCTTCAAATATTAACAGAAACCATACGAAATAAATAAAAACGGTGGATTAGAGTTTCTAAAAGCAACTCTTCTTATGCTTCGGTTTCAAGTCGTAAAGTTTAACTACTTAATTTAAATAGAATCGCGGCTATATGTAAAAGAGAGGTGTATCTTGTGTTGTAGTTGGTGTTTTTTTTTGTCAATAATTTCTATTTCAATAGTAAGTTTCTCGTTAATAAAGACGACTCTGACTGGCATGAATTGTTCACAAAAGCAAACACCGTCTCAACGTGATATTGAAACGGAAGAACGAGACTCGTTATGCATACAAAGAAAGTATGTTTCAATCTTCTATTACACACACAAAGTTCATCTTTTCCAACGTTTCCAAACAAACTGGCAAAATTAAATGCAAAATTTATTGTGACATTACGACTACTGTTATATAGCAACTTTCACAAGAAAGAAGAAAAATCAATTTCCAACATCAACGTGTAGATACGTAGTATAATATATGTATGTGTGTTGTTCCTTGATTTATCCTTTTACGTTGACACATCAAAGAGAAATGGAATTGATATCAAGAAAGATGACAACAGCCATGTCAAATAATGATAGTAATGATGGCAGTAAGAACGGCAACGGCAACGACGGTGTGGTCCACGTGTACACAGCTTCTCTTCGTTTCATCTATGGTCGCTTTGTTACAAATGATGTAAAATAGGTACTGAATGTGTTTGTGTATGTTGTTTATAAGGGAAACGCCGCCGGCTGTAATTTTACAGCCACTGAAGTATCTTACCAACATAAGACAGAGGACACGTGTGAAACGAACCCTAAACGAAACAAAAACACCGTTACAGTTTATTGCACACTTATACAAGAGCAGGTCCTGACGTTTTTTTCACAAACAAACTAGATTTAGTTTCATAAATGGAGAAATTGAGAATGAAATTGAGAGTTGATCGTATTTTGGTTGATTGAAAGTGGTTCATTTTCAGATCGTTTATTAGAATCTCTCCTATTATTATCAAATTTTGGGGGAATGGATCGCATTAAATCAGTTTATAGTAAGTAGAGAGAAGTGTCTAAAGCGACATTTGAGATATCATTGTTTCTCTTTAGTGCTTCACGTTAAAGATTGTAACATCATCAAGTTTAATCCAATATCAACAATCATTTATCTTCATTTATAAACACACCGACTTGACTCGTTCATTAGATACTCAAACTTTTAAAATGCAATTTCCCCAGGTTCTAGTTTCTCTCTGATTCGTATGTACAGCACAATACAACAGTAAATAGAAGTATATAGTATAGAGAGAATTTGTGTTGGGTCCTTTTCGTGTTTGATACATTGGTCTTGTCAGTCCCAGTCAAATGTACTCACTTATATTCTCCCGAATTAAATTAAAACGAGAGAATCGGAATAAGATGTATGCCATGGTTTACGAGTTGAGTTTTGTCAGATGATGGATGATTGCCACTATCACTAGTATAAAAGGGATGATGAAGTCTAGAGTCTAGAACGAGCAGGGAAGACGACGATCAAAATGTATACCTGGAACAAACCAAGAAAGCGATGAGTATAAAGTTGTGCGGTTTATGCAAGCAGGGTTGGGGCAACACAGATAAGGGTGAGATTGTAATTTAATTAATTGATCGAGACGCTATCCATCCCCTTTTTGCTTTTTATTAAATTATAAACAATGAAAACTTGTGTTTTTTCTCTTGAAGAAAATACGTAATGAGATGTATCGTTTATTCACGAAATATACAAGAGACGGAAAAAAATTTTAGCCACATTCAAACATTTCCACCATTCAGTTATGCTAATGGCATGGACCCATAAAAAACGAATTATAAACACTGTGAAAATATATTCACCGTCTATATTCACTTACTAATTTGCATATGATTTTCTTTGCTGGGAAAATTTTTAAAATAAAAGTCCAAGCCTAGGTTAGCTCTCTCATTATATTACCCACCCTCGATTTACATAATGACAGTATTATGACAAAGTTTCTTTTACTTTGTCTTTAACTATCACTTATTATCATTTGGAAATTGTCTCACCCCTTAAAGAAAATTTTAAAATCACCCATCCAGTTTTTATAAGTCAACACTAAAAAGTTTTACGTTAATGTAGAAAACATAAAAAAGAATTAAAAAGGTGTAAAATTTAATAAGAAAATAAGCTCTTTTCGTTGATTAAAATTTCTCGTAGATAAATAAAGAGAGAGAGAGAGAGAGAGAGACGAGAAAAATAAAAAGGTGAAAAATTTAGCCAATCCAGTAGTGGTAATGGTGAAATAAAAAACAAAAAGTCAAAATGCTACAGATGGAAATAATGGAATGTCTTAATGATACCTTTCGAAGAACGAGTTTCTGCCACCCTCAATGAAGCTTTTTAATACAAGCTTTTGGATTACAGTTGGTTTTATAATACTCTTTCAACTCTGAATAATAAATATACATGACTGCCTATAATATCAAGATTGTGCAAATTTGCAAAAGGTTGTGTGTGCGCCAAACGACACAACTGTTTCTATCTTTCTCCTACTCAAGTGGCTGGTTTTAATATTTTTACACCTTTATTTAATGCCCTTAGGGGACGTGTTTATTTTCTTTCCCCAGGACCATTTTAAAGATGCTTATTAAATTTCAGTGCTTAATAATCGCATTAAGCTGGCGCTTTTCAAAGCTCTCTCTATTGTTCAGATTTCTCTCTTAAAACTCAAAAAGAACCCTCAATATTTTTTTTGTTTATATTCACAACCTGACCTGCTTTTTGTTTGATATAATTTGCAAATTCCCTATAATATAAATCTTTAATGAATGACAAGTTTGTAAATATACGAATTAAATTCAAAATAAACTAATCCCAATCGTAACATATTTTAGCTGTTTTCTCTATGTGATTAAAAAGAAATAAAGTAGCTTTTAATACATGTGTACATACGTATATCATTTTCCCACCTCCTCCTGTATATCTGTCTCTAGTGTGTGTGTGTATGTGTTTTTTTTGTTGTTTCTCGTCTTGAAAACATCAAAACACACATGTTACATTAGCGTTTTTCTATACCTGAGTAGTCGTCCAACAGCCGTTTAAGTTATCATGACGTCATTTGAAAAAAATCTCTCTCATTTCTATTTCCGTCCAAATGAGCAACTTAATCATTATGATCCAAACCAATTAAAACAGAGACCCCGATAAAATATAATATTATACTCGTATGGTTCTCTAAATGGTTTTTACAGATCTCACGGTATACCCAACAAATCAACGAGGTCAATCACCAACTATGTTTGGTCTCATCATCATCATCATTAATAAGCTGCCATTTGCCTCTTTAAATGAAGCAAACTGGTCAATATATAAGGCCAAGTTTAAATACTTAAATGGTTCGTAGAAGTGTTGGCCAAAACCAAGATGTTAGAGATGATAGGTGTGGACAGCATGTCTTGATAACGATACGTAAATGCTTGTTCCTTTTTGTACATAATTTGATTATTTTTTTGCCTTCACATGTGGCTTCGTGTATGTATGCCTGAAGGTTATTTGGGTTTGTTGTATCTTCTCATCTCTCTGTATGTGAAGTTCATGACGGAGTCTGTTCGTTTGCTGTCTTTTTAATTTTGTTTTAGTCAAGTTTTTATGTGTGTGTATATGAGTAAACACACAGTAGATGGTTTGTTTTAGAGTTAATTCTTACGGCAACGAATTGGAACTGTCTTGTTTTCTAAGGAGGTCGTTTGTTTTAGCCGAAAAAAAGCAACATAAAATTGCCACGATATCAATATAATCTGAAAGTAGCTATATCTACCAAAATATTTAAAGTTATCCTTACATACCACCGTTTGTTAGCCACTGGTCGCCTGTTTCTGATAAATAATTTATGAACAAAGTATTTCTGATGCTCGTTATTGGTCCCGACGAGTTATTTAAAAACTTTTATGAGTTATCCTGTATGATACATTGTGCGTTTCAAAATCGTGTTTATTGGGTCCATGAATGAAATAAAACATTCAGACCATAAAATGTCAATGCGTGTTATAAATCGATCGTTACACAACAGTAGCAGGGGAAAAGGTCAGTTCATATTTTTCTATATCTATGAATCTGTGTGTGCTGCTGCCTTTTTTTTGTTCTCCTCTATTTATGAGATTCTCCCTTCAAAATTTGACCGATCAAGTTCAGGTTTACAACAATGAATAAGTCAACGAACCACGGTAGCGGCACACCGAAACTAAATTGCATTTTTTTTCGTCGTCGTCGTTGCCGTTGCCGTTGTTGTTGCTGCTACTGCTGTGGACGAACGTCAAGACATATAAAAATGCTGGTTGATTTATGATACCTCTTGAGAAGGTCTTTGTTATAGCCCGAATCAGGAAATACAATTAGGTAGATAAATGTAAAAAGTGGAATAATTAAAGAGTACAAAGCTCCAAATTCATCATATTAAAAATGAACGTTTTAGAATGGTGACGGAGAACGAAAGAAAAACAAAAGGGGGTTCGGTGTGAAACGGTGGCGGTGGCGTTGTGAAGGGTTGTCAGTTGCGCTTCTGAATCAGGAGCAAAAACAATGAAAAGAGTCTCATTGTTTCAGCAGGAGAGCGCGATGTGCCTGCGAGCTTACAACTCCTTTTCGGTAATCGCTCATGCTGACGGCGCGCCGTTTGATCACTCTCCACTTCCTCCACCCTCTTTGTTTCCATTACTACCCTTCAAATTTTCCCCGTTCATCATCATCATCATCATCACATCATCATCATCATTATAGGAATACCATCACCAGAACACTACTACCATTAAAACAAATTAGATCCTACAGTAATACGTCACCGAGAATCTTAACTCTATCATCATTATAATCATAATCATAGTTCCTACCAGAAATAGGTAATTCCAAACTACCCTGTTATCACTACACATAACAATGTAATAAAAATTTACAAATTTCAACCTTCATTCTGTACACCCCCTAGTTTGGTAGAAGTGAACCACTGCCACTAGTGATGACGCTATACTACCACCGCCGCCACTAGCTGTCAAAAACTTCATTCATCATACAACCTACCGTCTGTTCATCGTTCACGTTCGACAAACTTTTGATAACGGTTGAAGTATTACAACTCAAATGTCAGATTCACCTAGGGACTCTAAATTTCCGAACCACCCTCTGCAAGTCTGCTCAATTTAACCTTTTATTGAGCAATTTTATTGTAAAAATATTATCGGCAGATACTATCAACATGAATAGATTATAAAAATTATTTGTATTTTTAGAAAATAACTCAAAAAAAATCGTCAACCCCCAAAAATATGTAAATTGGAGGCAAAAGTTTATTCATTTATGTGTATAAATAACATGTTGTTGTATGACAATTCATGAAATTTAAATAAAATCGAATGAATTTCCCAGATTTATTCATCATTTTCTTTATTTCTTCTGTACTTCCTCTATCATAAACGTTTCAAGCAGTTTCAATTTTTACTATAACCTCTTCAAAGTTTTTATGATTTACGGAAAACTTGAATGTTGTGTTATAAAAATTCTCCACTCAAAAGAAAAACCTTCATAACTTCTTATTTTCCTGGTGGACTATAAAATAATTCAGAGATTAAATTTATATTCTTATCAAAGATTCTTAAAATATTAAATAGTAATAGGTCTTGAAGAAACTGTTTTTTTTTGTTGCTTTTTAGTAACAAAACTTGCATTTCTTTCATTGAATCGATCTTGTCTGATACACCTCATGTTTTGTAAATAAAGTTTTAAATTTTCATTTATATTGTAGAGCTGGAGACGGGAGTTTATCTAAGTCGTTTACTAATATTGGTTTTGGCAATTTACGATCTCTTTCCTGTGGATCGCTCAATCTATCTCTCTACCACCAACCACCATCACCTTTGAAAACACTAAACTGTTCAAAATGTCGTTTTTACCGGTCGCGCCAGGCAACTTCTATACCATGTATATGTGATACACTTTTACACACCACCACTCACCCTGATAAAGGTACATAAAGAACCGCAAGATAAGAAAAACATAATACTGAAGGAAATGCATACGTAATTTGATTTCCTTGCCTGATTTTTATAATACCGTTCCATGAATACAGCATAAAAAACAGAATGCGATAAGTAGATTGCATTTTTTTGTATTACCATTTTTCGAAATTTAAGATCCAACCTACAAAATGACGGTCATTTTGTTCTGTCAGCTAATGAGATTTCGAAAATACTTCCCTCTAACCAACCGGAGTCTCTGCCAGGTATCCGGCAGGTAACTCCTCTTTTTATTTCAATCCAATCAACAGGTGGCTCAGTTGTTACAGGTGGAGTTAGGTGGAAAACAGGTTGAAATAGCAGAAAAAAAACTGTTCTTTTTAGAGCAAAGGCAATAAATCGTTTCAAGGTGGAGATAATAGAAGAGAGAGAAGATTTCAGGTCACATATTATTATATGTTGGATGTTTCGAATTTCTAGTGTTATTTGGGTCCCATGAAAACCTATTCAGGTAGTCGTCGTCATGTGTTTCATAAAGACCCGACAGAATGGCGTTTTCTCCAAATAGTTTAAAATCATGTTGAATGAGGGTGAGACAGGCAAAAGAGAAGATATTATAGTATACCGGTGAGCCAGGTTGATTGGTGTGTTCCCCTCACTAGGAGGTGGACGTTTTATTTAAACATTGATTGATGATATTCTAGGCAGGCATAGTGGGATATATATATGAAACGACACACACTAACAAAAGCCTGTCCATAAAGGTCCGAATACTACCTACTTTATATAAGGCACGATAAATATTATTTTAGAAACTTTGCGAACTAACTTGTGTGTCACATAAAAATGCACAAACACAACCTACGAAGAAAGGACGAGGACAACGACAACGGACCAAGATAATGTTATTGTGATGTCCACTTCTTTTCCTAGTTCTTTTGTGAACGAGTGTTTTCTATTCGAAAATATAATTCAATTCCCTATCGATATGTATGACATCAATATTCAAATTCTGGTGGTTTGAGTTTACCTTCTAAAGTTCGCCTCTAGATGTAAGTTTGTGTGTGTGTGTGTGTGGTCGACATTATTCCCGCATCCTATCACAACCAAACACGACCAAATATGCAAATGGGGGCGCCGATTCCAATGTCCATACCTGCATCGGTCAGTTACGTCAACAATCCATTACGCGCTCCTCTGGCTAGCTACAGATGCAGGCACCACCGGCCACGGCCGTTTACAACCACTCAACGCCTCCGATGCTAGAGATCGCACAGGAACGCGCACCGCCCTCGTACACCACATCGACATCGATTCGCTTTGTAAAGGACAAGGAAATTAATCACAGAGATAATTCTTTAGTCATTGTCAGAACGTTCATCCGATGGACGGACGGGCGAATAGAGTTGCCGCCTCCTGTGATATGCCACCTGATGACACATGTCCTCCCAGTCCATCAAATGTCACAACCACGTACATATAGCACTAGCTACACCTCTACAAAAATAGAAGTAGGCACTTGGAAAAAAATTGTCCTCTTATCTGATATTTGTTTGAAAAAATTAAACTCCTCTGGTAGAATTAGTTGATAAAGATAAAGGTGCGTCTCAAGTAAATTTTCCAGTAGAGATTCCTGTTCTCCCCAATGAGCCATACATACCCGTTTAGAGTTTACCGTTTCGCCAATTACTAAGTAACCCTACGATAGTTTATTCTTTGACCTGAAAGATCCAGTAACTATATTGTGGTAATTCCTTGAGGTGTAATGTGTATCTCTTACATACAAACTTGCGTTCCACTTGGGACTACGTCTTGGCTTTCCCATAAGTGAGTTCTCATTAATTATAACACTATAGGCGAAACAACAAAAAAAAACACGTGGATGAGACGTAAAAATAAAATGATTAACTATAAACTTAATTGAGAACATAGCTCGTTTCAAAAATAATCAAAAAAAAAATTGATTAGAAAAAATTAAATAGGTTGGCCACCTAAAATATGGTGTCCAGATGTAGGAACCGAGCCGCTGCTATAGAAACATTTAATAAAAATGTTATAATCTCAAGGTCTCTACGGTATTTTGTTTGTTGCAAAAACGTGACATTTCCCAAAAAGGTTTATTTCACAAATAACAACAGATGCTATGCAGATTCTAGATAGTTTTTAACAGAATGATGATGAAAAGAGGTAACTGAAGTCCGTGAGAACAGGAACAAAAGGAATAATAAACACACATCTGGTTTAGAGACCGTCAAATTTCAATTTTTTGCTTTTCTTTCTTCAGTTCTCTTCTCTACATACACCTGAAACTATTCAAAAATTTCAACGAGTGGTTCTTGGGGTAGAGTAGTAGAGAATTGAAATGTAAAGATCAAAACACATGGTAATTAGTGAAGTTATAAAAGCGACGTGGGAGGGAAAAAAACGGGTAGGTACACCGTGTGAGGTTTCTATGGTCATTTCCTGTATGGTGGAGATGAAAACCGAAAAATGCAATTTATGCTGACAGGTCGATGGTTGAGACAAACACAGGTTTTCTATAAAAGGCTTCACCAATGACGCCAGATACAAGTCTTAATACCTAGGATATATCGGTTTTTCCTCCATTTTCTTCGACATATATGTATTTTTTAACTGTTGATAATTAATTTGGAGCCACTTCAGCAAAAACAACTCATCCATTAAGATGACGAAGTAATATGAAGACGACGAACACACTGGGCCATTAACAAGTTTTCTTGGAGCTCAAATCCCGTGATATTCGATCGCAACATGTGTCATCTCGTATACGTATATGTATAAAACGTAATAGAAGAACCGAACCATTTCTGACAACCCAAAAAGAAGAGAGACAGGGAGATGGAGGAAAAAAATACAAGATTTCAACCTGTCTACCATAAACGACATCAAACCCATCCATTATACGTCGTCGCCACCAAAGATCTTACATGTTCAAAGAGAGCAGACGTAGGAGAAAGGATGAGGCAAAAAAAAAACGTATATTCAAGGCAAGACACACATATTCACTTGATGAACAGAAATGTTGGGATGCTATTAAAATTCTGGTTATTGCAATTCTATAAAAACAAACAAATAAAACTGTGGGAAAACTTTATGGCGCGAATCATTGTAGCAACACCTATATAGAAAGCTTATTTGTTTTTAGATGGTGTTTAAGTAATGTTCGTTACAAACAACTCCATATTTTTTTGTTGTATGTGAAATCCGCTTGCAATACCAAATACACACAACAAGTCTAGCATTATTAAACCAATTAATTTTGTTAGCCAAAATCCGAATAAAATCCCATCGCTAAATAAAAAGGACTAATACTCCTATGTCCTTTTATGTTCTACAGTCGCAGCGTATTAATTGTTTAATATCTTGTATGTGTGGAACACGTGTTTTAACTTCCAATAAGGGATTTATTTTATAAATGTTAATTGCCTGGCGCAATGTGTGCCCTTAAAATATACATTTTTTCCCCCTTATTCTCTCTGTGTGAGTGTTAACTTCTCAAACCACAATTGAGAGGTTTTTGGAGGTATATCTTTGAATTGTCCACCAATTAATTCAATTTTTTTTGGAATTTTGTCTCTCTCAGTATTATTACAAAGATATCTACGTCATTTTTTTTGTCGTTTTGCTAGAATTCAATTAACCGTAAACATGTGTATTTACCAGTTGGTCGTATTGAATTCGACGACTATTACTACGAGGAGAGTGAGAGAGAGTCCTTTATATCCATATACGAGCTATGTATCTACCCTAATTGGTAGTCCTGGTTTATGCAGTTCTAGAATTGGATTGTGGTAAAATACGCTATGTGGTTTCTGTAAACTCCGCTAGGACCTGTCTCTACGTCTCTATTACCAGAGGTAATATATCGAATCCTAACACGCTTCCGATATTTTACTCTTCCTCCACCCACTCTTGAAGAGTATTGTGAATCAGTTTAATACAATTATTCTAAATCCACTCAAAGAAATTACTTTCCGAAATTACGCGCACATGTTTATTGATTGATATATATGTATAACATTCTTTTGATGTTTGTTTTTTTTCCCCTTAGAAACGACACACAAATATTAAAGTTGTTGGCATAACTACAGACTAGGCAGTTTTCTTGGTGCTTCCACACAGAAAAATACGGCACACTGAATAATGGAGGGAAATCATCAAAGTTTACCAAAAAGAACTATTATTAGGAGACTTCTGGTTGTAGAATCAGGGTGGACATTTTCCGTTTGCCATCTACCATAGCTGTAGCTCTTCTAAACTGGTGGAACCGAAAAATAAAAAGTAGTATCGGTTAAGAAAATTTCAGCTATAGTCGCAGTTTCAGAAAAGGTGTTGGCCAAACTGAAAAATCATAAAATAAGAAGTGATTCCACACACATAGTGTGTGATGTTGTCCAGCTATTAGTGAAGAAAACAAATTAGCCAGTGCAAATGGTTATTTCTAGGTCTATTCCTGTAACGGCGTCAGACACGTGGGGAGGGAGACGACGAATTAAAATGTGTACAATTATTGATCTGTTTGCGCAACGCCATCGTCCTGACGTAATGAGGGCCACGTACTTCCGCGACAAAGTGATTAATTGTGATGTATAGGTGGTGCCACACAACGTAACGTAAAAAAGTTCATTTGTGGGAGGTCAGGCGGAAAGCAGAAGTTGCCTCATTTACAAAGACAGGAGCTTTTCGAAACCAACCAACAAACAAACAACAAACAACAACATACAGCATTGCATTGCGCCAACTAATCCAATGTATATTCTCCTTATTCTTTTCCGTTGCAGACATAAATACATAGCATGCCTACTGTTGTACTTACCAACAGGATAAAAATGGAAGGAAGAAAAAAACAACTTTCTCTTTCTTACTCGCTCACTGACTCTCTATTCGTTTCATTAATGTTTTGCGTCTTCTTGTTTCCACTTGGACAACGCCACACAAAACAGTAGTAAGGCAATTAGTATCGTGTTCTATACAATTAAGGAATCGCGGCAGTTTTTTTTCCCTCCCGTTCTCATTCGTTTCTGTTCATTCGTCTTTTATTATTATATTTTTCTCCTTCTACTTTTTTCTCACGATTTGTGTCTGTGTCTGTGCACCGACGTGTATCTTTTTGAACAATAGAACCATTCTCTACTACTATTGTCCAACGAATTTATTCTACTCTATATAGTATATATAACACGTCGGATTTTTACGGCTTTTGTTTCTGGCAAAAGTTGATAGGTGATGGGGTGATGGTGGTGGTCTCTAATGCTGTGAAATTTGTTTGTTTACAACCATACTAAACGATAGTTTTCTTCTTAAAAATTCTTCGTCTAAATGTTTTTAAGTAAAACATTTGAATTTACGACTTCAACTTTACATGTAATCGAATAACGTTTACGTACGTGTTAGTCGCATGTAACAACAACAAGTTAGACAGTTACATCAGACATAATTTTATAACAAAACCTTGTTCATACAAGCGATGTTACATAACGTTAGCTTTTAGATTTAACGATATATTGCTTCGAAAATCAAAAAATCATGGCAATAATTGGAACAAATACAATAAAAAAGACTTTATAAGGGCTACATAACCGTTTTGTTGGCAAAAATTACCAAAAACTGGCATATAAAACATAAAATTGCCAAGCATATCGTTGCACGCATTTTTGGTGGATGCGCCGGGCGAGAATACATTTTTATAGGATTCTCTCATTAACGGATGGTTCGGCACCCTGTAAGGGGTGTATATTTGTAATTAAAACTTGAAATCAACATAAATAAAACCAACTTTTAAAATCGGTTGATGTAAACCGAAAGTCTTAAACCAGCGACTATTACTTTCGAATTTCGAAAATAAAATATCGTCAACCTATCTCGATATTTTCTTTGTAGATTTAGTCAAATATAGTACGGTTCAGTTCACGTTATAAGCTAATAACGTGCGTATAGCTGCTGGCGAGTTGTCCGATTTTGGAGCATCGCAGGCAGGCAGGCAGGCAGAACTAGAGCTTTTTTTTTAATAAAAACCAACCTACCGATCTAGGATCGTGTGCTGTGGTGAAACGGAGGTAAATAAAGTTGGCTAGAGGGAAAACTCGTGCACAAGTCTACGTGTTTGTATATATACATATGTATATGTTTATGTATGTGTGTCTATAGTATAGAAAAGAGGACCGGACAGGAACATATAGAACACACTATACAAAACTGACCCAAAGTTGGACAAACAATGACCACTCACACACTAGAAGTTATCTCTCAAAGGAAAGAACGATCTCAACCTCAAAATCAAACATTGAAATGAAAAGAGTTTATGTTGTACAGCAAACATTTTAGTTAATGTTTTATTATTAGAAAACACAGATGTTTCCGATAATATTCAGAAACCACCTAGGATCTTTAATATGCCAATAAGGTTACATCAACATAGACTAGTGTTAAAGTTACATTTTATTGAATTTTAGTATAGTATGGGTCATTGGCTTTTAACTTAAAGGTACAACTAAAATTAACCCGCTTTGATGACGATCACTATAATGATGGTTTCAGAATACACCATCGATATGTTTTATTATTAGGAGGTTTTTTTTTGTATAAACAAAAAAGATCTTTCGTATTTCAAGCAAATCATCTCTCTTTTGTTAGATCTATTTAAAATCATAATGAAATTCCTCTTCTGCCCAATTTTGCTGTAATTAATCACAATAAAGCCTGTATTTGCTTTAGTGAGCTTTGAACTAAGAAAAGTGAACTGACTCGTTTATTATAAAATTCGTACGGTCTTTACGGCTAAACCCTCATAATCCGTCTTAAATACTAAGAAGTTGAGTTCTAAACGAAATCGGTAGTTGTGTAGCAGCAGTAGCTTGAATTAATTCCAACAGCAAACAGGAATACTTTTCTCTTTATATCTATAGTATACTATGTAGATACAGAACATGGAATGTTTGCCCTTTTCTTAAACTCTCCCAAATTCTTGGGAAATAGAAATGGCAATTAAACCGGAAATTTTCACTTTGTACCGTACAATATACAGTTCTGATTCAATTTAAAGCAGTCAGATGGTAAATCTATTTGGGTTTTCCCTGTTTTCTGTATGCGTGTCAGTTGAACAGGTGGACATTCGTTAAAAATTGACGACAAGACGTAAAATAAAAGGGTTTTTTTTATCATAAAACGAACTCCCTTTTGCTGTTGTCATGATGAAATCGAGTTTCTCTGATACGTCAAATTTCCAACTTAAATTCATTCAAGTGCAAAAATTGGCAGATTTCTTACAGATTACTTTCTTTAAAAACTGTCGCAGTGATATTTTTTTGTTATAATTTCTGTAAATTTTGCTTATTTATTAAAATAATAAAATATTAAGGAACATTTGTACGAACTTATTTAAAAGCATCGCTTAGAAAATAGTTTTAAAAGATTCAAAAACTGACCTCAATCTCTGATCACGAAATATTTAAATGTTTTTCGGATCAATTCGAAATTTTATTACTCGGTAGTATATTTCTATCTTCCAACAAGCAAATATTTCCACCGCAATCTATTTCAGAGAGTGTATTTAATTACAAAATCGTAGTTTCTCCGAATAACTATTCCTAACTTTATGACTTTTCGTTCAAAGAGAAATGGCTCAATACTCTTACGTTTAATAAAATGCAAATAACAATTTATTGTTTCTATAATTTTATATTTGCAAGACACAAACATGCCCTTTTCGTAAATATACCTAGTAGTTCGGGAAATAACTACAAAAAATTTTGTTTTAGTCGTACAAAATCATCCAAATTTCTGTATTTATAGACAAAAAAAAAAGTTTCTTTTACCCCCAACTTCTACCTACCAGGAAGACAAATAAATAAATGTGAAGAAATAGAAGAGAAGGTCCTCGACATATATTTTGTAATGTGTTTTGTTATATTGTTGAAGAGAATTATAGGTTTCGGAACAGGAAGTTCAAGTTTATTTGATTTGGTTTACAGTACAGAAGTACCTTCTTCTCTTCTCATCTTTTGGCTAAATGCGTGTGTTGTTTTCGTTAAAAAATAAATACTTGAAAAGACCATACGGAAAAAGATACAGACCGGCTGTTGTTTTCGGGGGTAGTTCCATTTCGAAAATAACTAGCGGATATTTTGTGTATTTGCTAGACAAATAAATAGAATATCTAGTTTATGTGTACGTGTAGTATTTTCAAAACAATTCTTTTTTTGGATGATTTTTTGTATATAGAAGGTGAATACATATGTGACATATTCTAGGGAACTTTCGATTTCGTCTTTCTCTGTCTTGTGTCACAATGTGTTAACTAGAAATTTATTTAGGGAGGTGGAGTTGAAAGGTCAAACATCGTGTTAGTGAGCAGGTGGATTTTCCCACACTTTATAGAGGGTTGAAAAGCAGTGGTTTCCTCATTAGATACGAGGGAAGTTAAAGTTCGTTGATCACACGTGTGAAAAAATAAAGCTAGTTAAAACCTTTGACTTTTTTTCCTAATGATTTATAAACAACCTTAACGAAAAAAAAAGGGGGGCAAAAGTCAAATTGGATTTAAAATTAAAACAAGTTTATGTGTTAATTTATCTGAATAACACAAAAAAAGTCTTCAAAATGAACTGAACATATATAAGCATAAAGTACGCTGTATTATCGTGAATTAAATCGAAAGCTCCTACTACTTTGATTTATGTCATCCGCCGCTAGTCTTCATCTCCGTAGTATATACTATGAGTGAATTCAACTTTGTTACGATGATAAAACATGATTCGGTTGTATTGTCGAAATATTGCAAGTAATACAAATGTATACATAGAGAGATGAATAAAGGACTGGAAATTCACGAATCTCTCTCCCTCCCCCTATAAGGATATTAACCCTCAAAATAACCAAACACTGTATTGGAACATTAATGCATCACTTTCAGGCGATGAGTATAATCATAACAATACTATATGATTCAATTACATTTTATACAATTGTGCACTCGAATAATCGTACTATACATACAAACACACAGTATGAGAGTGCATTTGTCATTTGAGCAAGTTCCGCCTGATTTGACAGGTCCGTCGCGATGCCACTCTCCTCTCTTTGGATACACACACGCTGACGCTGTCAGCACCGAGGTGCACGGCCGTCAGATCAACAAATCACATTAAACACAAATAATCACATTACACTCTCCGCTGATTTATACAGCACGTTATTTAAGCGACCTCCATTGTTATAAATCACTGTAAACAGTTTAGCCGTTTGCTTCGGTTATTTATTCCTATTTAATATCGACCTAGACAGGGGGGCGGTAGTGGTGGCGGCGACGGCCTCTTTCACTACTGCCACACCGTACACACAAAACAACTATACATATTAGCTATTTATATCCGTGACGATTTACGTTTCTAACATGTGTTAATTCCACTTAACATTTTATATTAATTACCTCTAGTGCGAATTACATCCACCATTAGCTTGAATTACGTCACGGTGAAATACTTGGTTCAAGTGGGTAAATTCACTGCCTAAAGTAGAAGATTTAGAAAAATGTTATGCTTTAAAATCAATTTATGTGGTTATAATTGATTTAAAACGGCCATTAATGTTAATTACAATTAGTTTATGTGTTTAAGCGACAAAAAAATGTTTAGTTTTGAGTCGTGATTTGATTTTCCAATCGCAGATTACCAACTGACGTCCAGATAAGAGGGTCAGTTATAAGGCAAAAGAAGAATTATTGCTATCGATGGTCTACAAATAATCAGTGCAATAATAATAGATGAAAGCAATTACTTTTGAGGGAGAGGGATGATGGTCATCCCTGAATTGATCAAAGTTATGACTGCAGCAGTCAGATCACAGTTTATGTCCAGCATATACATAGGCGTTACACCACACGGATCTACAATATCCGGCGCCATCTGCTAGCTGATGTGCAGCTTGGCCTGGTCGTAGTCGTCTAAGGTGGTCCCGGATATTGGCTAGTTTTATTACCCCCAGAGTGGGCAACGGACGTGAGATGTTCTCTGCATGTTTTTCTTCATATCATCTCATATCTGAGGTAAACCGGCGGCGACATAACCGAGCGGAAACCTGGCTCCGATGAAGAAATAACATTTTATGTTGTTTTTACAGGCGACCGGATGAAATTGCGTGGCCCCGACCGAGAGCGCTTCTCAACCCTATAAAATCGCCAGATTATTCTCCGAATTAATATCTGAACGTTAAGTTATTATCATGTCTTGTAAACATGGCCGTTTGAGAAATGGAGAAGGAGGTGGAGGTGAAAGAAGTGGAAGCAGCCTACCGATAAATTAACGGACCAGCACGTTGCCAGCATATAAGGGGCGTTTCCACTCTAGACAGACTTTATTGAAGGCACAATCAACAATCTTAAATCTTCAAAATATTAGTTTGCCTACAATTTAGAGTTATCTCTATTTAAGTCCTGAAATAATTAAAATACGACTCTGATCGTATTTCCTGTCCACCATCACATACATATATTGAAAATACATTGATCCGACCCTTTGGGTATACATATAGTTATATATAAGATCTATACCTTCTTTATACGTGTAACCTATGTCTGACCCCATATCGGTATTTTTATTAGGCAAAGTGTCTCTTGGGGGTCGCCTGAAAAGCCACAGGCTGTAACAGAGTGAGGGTCCTTCAGTCCAGTTTGATGTATGCAGAGCTGTGGTCCTTTATATTGCATCGTGACTTGAGGCCATCTTACCGGTTGAGAATATCCAATATGTGACCGCAGACCGATCAACTCAACCCCGCAGGAAAAAAACAACCATATTATCTAACGTTTATAAAGCTTCTATATAGTCTATGTATTTTTGAATAAATTCATGCTACCGGTTTTTTTTCTTGGTCAATAATACAAAAATTAAACTATTTTGTGTTTTTAATGAAATTCTGTTGAGATGCGATACATAAAAATTCTTGTTTTGGTCAGATTCTTTTTCTGAATACAGTATTCACAAGAGGATATCCTTGTGTAATGTTTATGCGCCCCAATAGTAGAGATAGGTGTGCAATGAAGTTGACTAGTCAAGCATAGTGAATGATTGAAGGTCGTAGAAGGAGACCCCTGAAGGGCGGCGGCACGTAACACGAATGTTTCGCTACCACCCCCTCGCAAATCGTTGCCGCAACAAAGCCAATTCAGATTCCCTGCTAATGGCATATTACATTGTTACCTTCCTCGCATCATCTCGGTTCTATTCTTGGCAGACGCACTCAAGTGCCACGTCGTTGTTGTCATTCACCCACTCCCATTCTATCTCTCCTTTTCTAGCTTGTTGTCATTTGAAATACTCTCTGTTAGTTCTATCCTTGGTAGGATTTCGTTTGCTTGCTTGTCAGCAGAAGGAATAGCTCTATCTCTTGTTATGATGGATAACGGTGGGGCATCAATTAAGATTAGGCCTGAACAATACCTATCTGGGTGAGATGTTCTATCTAGGAATGGAGGAAGAGAGGGTGGTACAGTCGGACTCAGTGGTGACACGTTATTGTGAAAAGCTTTGCACCGCTACAGGAGCACTTTACTGTATTGAATTTGGGTGGTGTGGTGACAGTGGTATTGCTAGAGTTTTTGCGTGGTCTCTCAGAATATATAGTCGCCCCATGACAGCAAAAAGTTGGAAGTTGTTATGTTAGACACAGTAGTAGCATTCAGTAGACTGACTCTCTCTCTGTGTATTGCTCTGTTACTGTTTTAGAAAGTTCACTGCCGATTGTTAAAAGGTGTAATCAGATAACTAGCAATTAGTTAAATGCAGCCATTTGTCAAATGCATCGGACCCAGACTTTCGTTATTACGGATATAATTAAATTTCTATAGTAATTTCGCGAAGGGGTCACTTCCTTAACGAATTCGAAACAGTTTTACAAAAGGGAGGATCGATTCATGTACAAAGCAAGGGAGTGTAAAGCATGATGATGAATGATTCATTCATTACATCGTCGGGTCTTTTTCAACAACTAACTCTTTATAATTTTTGTCATTTATTACAAAGAAATTTAAGAATTGAAATAAAACGATCCATCACCATTGTACAAACAGCAAAGTTCATATTTCCATCAAATCGATTACCATCCCTTGTAAAAGTGTAGATGGGGAAAAAATTAAATAAAAATCCCTTGTTGTCATTGTTTTAAAATGACTTAAAGGTATCAACTGTAACATTTTTCTTAGCATTCACAAAGCAATTATTTTCTATAGAAAGGTGGCAACACCATTCTCGAGAATCGTTTTTCAATCAGAAGAGTCTTTAGTATCGTTGCGTGACAATGAGCAAAGGAAAAGGAGAGCGTCTCGTGCGAGTGTCGGCGGTAGGCCGCCTCCGGAATCCTTCGATGCAGGAAATGGGATGCTTTCATTACTTCTACGTGCTCTATTTAATGGAGTTTTCTTGTAAAAAAAAGCCTAGGTAAGAACCTTTTATCGGCCAATTTATTACAGGACGAATTTCCATGGATTAACAATAACGTTGTGATTTTTTTTTTCAATTTAATGTAAATTGAATTGGATCTTTCCGACTTGAAAATAATAATAAAAAAAAAAAGAAAAAACGGACTTTTGAGTGATTGGTCTAATTTCGGAAATGTATTTTGATTTTAGGATCTTTTTCTTTCAAGTACTGGTGTCAACATCAAAAAAAAGTGTATTACGATTACATAAAAATGAAAGGAATATTTTTGATTTACGCTGTCGTTTTATCCATCTTGACAGTATGTAACATCAAAGACCGTGTCACGTTTCTTCAGTTTCCTCCCTTTTATCACTTTTACATCTCTATCGACGTCTCGTCTACGACCGAAAAAAGCTGATCTCATTAACGACTAATAGTACGTCAGTACAATAAAAATACATCTCGTTTCATGATTTGCTGAAAATTTACGAAATTTGTGATAATTTTATTACAGATTTTTTTTAAATTATTAACTGTACAATCTTGAAATGACGGCAACCACGATAAAATGAAATAACTAACTGGAATGATGCTGTTAAGATGTTTGAGGGATAGTTGTTTTATGTTAGGAGAGTTTCAAGTTAAGACTCCCTAAAGGCCAATCAAAAATTAACCCTTTCAACATAGAGAAAGAACAACAGACAATAAATTATAAATCAGAATTGAAATGAATATGAAATACTTATAAAGAAACAGGTTAATTACTCTCTAGAGTGTTATGTTTAAAAGTATAAATTTAAAGGAGTATAGTCTGAAATTTTCCCTTCAATTTCCCACTCTCTCTATTCACAAAATGTACGTGATTTGAGGAAATCGTAAAATCAGTTGTAACGAAAATGATGATGAGCCATGAACAAAACTCATTTGACTTTGCCAATTTCAATAAAGAAAATGTAGGACAAATATATTTAGTAAACGTTAAATTTCTACCAATTTACTAATTAAACTTTTTTTTTTTAATTATGTGAAATTTGAAGGAAATATTTTAATCAGATTTTATTTTTGAAAATCCACCGAATTAGTTTCAAATAGAATCTCATCATATATTGTCGAGAGTGATTAATTAAAATTAATTTAACGGGACCACCCAGTAATGATGAATGGTAAACGAACTCATTGCTGGTACTTGGAAATTGTTAACAATGGTTTAATTGGACACCTCCAGACTACAGGGTTCTAATAAGATCGATTGTCTCATGCGGGACAGCAGGTGTGGTCTATTACCTTCAGTTAAGAACAATTAAAACTGAAGGTTTTTATTACAACTATAAATAGTGGCTGTGTGCTTTTAATAAATTGAACACCCGCAGAAAATAATTGCTTTATATTGTGAGAACAAGACATAATCATAAAAGGTGAAATTTTCTGTCCTTTAAATTGGTTTGAAGACAAAGAATATTGAAAACCTTATAAAATATTTTGTTGTTGCTAGTGTTAAATGAAATTCTTGGACCTCCCCAATAATATATTGCCATCAATGACATAAATATAATTTGGCCAAGACACACACATCCAACGTAGCGTTTCAGTATCGTGTCTACGGTATGCGCAATCTTCGTCTCGAAGAAAACTAATTTTCCCCTTGCCGTGTCACATATATCACGTATCCGTACCGAGAGACCCCGTCCAATCGGCCAATTGTTATTGGCAGCACCAAAACGACACAAAGAAGACTTTACAGTGACACATTTAAAAGGCAGATTACTTTTATTTTCAGGTCTTGAATTTTCCTCAATCGGTTACACAATACTGCTATGACGACGACAACAACACGATTTTACTACCTTTCTCAGTTGGAATAGTAAGAGATGCCAAGATTGCTGCTATACTGTTTTGCTGATATTGCACTCTCCATCGACTTTTGGTGCAAATTCCTTTCCTTCGGTGGCAAGGCGATGAAAACAGAAGGAAGCGAATCGCGCGATCAGAATTTAATCAAACGGTCGAGGTATTTGTAGGGTGTGAGAGAGGGAAAAACACTGCCACTGAATACATTTCGTATAGCTTGTATGTTCAATCAGACTCGTTAGGAATGAGGCCAATATCTCTTCGATTCTGATTTCTGCATAATGTTAAGAGGACAATCGGAACGAATCACATTCCACAGTGAAAGAGGAAAAACAAAGAAAGAAACCAGAATAAAAAATACAGGAGACAGAAAATTAAAATTGCCCACCTTTGTACATCTAATTGTAAAATGTAAAAGGAAGTTGTATGAAATTACCGTTAATATAACCTCTTTTCAACAACAATATCATCAAATTAAATGAGCTTAAATAAGTACATCCGCTTGACGGATAACAGGTGAATATCGCCACCCACAAACTAACAGATCTCTATTGAAAAAGGAAATACTCCTAAATTTTTTTCAATTAAAAAAATTTTCAGTAAGATTTTTCATTCAACTACTACTAAAATAATTTGAAAGGCATGAAAAAATATTTGGGAGCATTTCAACAAGATCAATTACAGATATAGTGACTCTTATTAGGTCTTATCAGTTGAAAACTAAATGCAAGTGGATCAGTGTTTGTCTCGGCGCAGCAATGTTCAGCGTCCACTGCAGGACTGTGAAAAGCAGGAATCAGGACGTTTTCATATCCAAAGACGGGACGTTGCGACATCTACTGGTGTTCTATTTGTCTTGACATCCGCTGGGTGTCGCCTCTGTATAAGAATTCCTTTAGTTATGGAGCGAATTCAAATAACATCATGAACATTTTTTTTCTTTCAATAACATTATAGGCGAAAGTGGAAGTTCGATCATACCATGATTCTATACTTTTCTGTATTATACTATATACCTCAAAGCAATTGTTTGCGCTTCCTTCCTGAAGCTTTTACAAAGTCAACAGAAAATGAGTTGATTATATCTAATTTTAGAGAGAGAGTAAAAGTTCAACAAGGTCGGCACAGTATATAGATTATACATACATACATATATTTAGGAAGAAGGGAGAGAATTGATAATGTTAACGATCTCGATGTAAATATTGGTTCATACCAATATTGATACGGGATTTTTTCCGGGATAATGTACCTACCATACTACAACGAACGGATGGCTTGTTCAAACAATCAAAAATCGAGGTGGAAGAAGAAAGATTTCTCTCATCTATATAAACGATGAAAATTTCAACCCCGTCCTGTTTTTTGTCTCTGGAATAAAACATTCTGCTCATCATAGTCAACTTAGAGGCAAGAGAGGATCAGCTCAACTTACAATTGAAAATGTATCTGTATGTGTGTGTATGGTATATGTATATGCGATGTTTAAAGGATTAAGTGAGGAAGGTTAAATTCGTTAGAAGATATCAGTTGTGACGCCCGTCATTGTCATATAAAATAACACACATAGGTGGTTGTTATACGTAGATGAAGTAGGATTTAGAAGTTCCCCTCTTACTAGTAGTGTTTCTCTCATTTGAAAGATATATAGGAGAAAGGGCGGGATTTAATTATTATTACAGTTATCTTAATAAAGCAAGGTAGATGAGAAATATATCTATCCTTTTTCCCTTTCTTCCAACATATACCATCTTCAATTCAAACGATACATACCACCTATTCTACCTCTCTCATTCTATACAGCTTCATTCAAAATTCCTCTTAAGCTTTGTTTTCCAGATTTATACAATTGTTTACATTACGAGTTAATTTGGAATTTAAATTCCCAATTTATCAGATGCCCCACACTATATATTTCTCTCTCTCTCTCTCTCTCTCATTCTTTCTATCTAAATTTGCTGTTACTGTTACTTCATTTCTTCTCTCTAGTCTCTAAATCTTGGAATACGCGCGCGGTTTGTTTACGACCCCAACCAGAACCAGGACTTCTTATCAGCACCGAAATTAATTCACCCAAAACAAGATGCGTGATAAATAAAAGAATTTCCGTACAGTATGTGAGAGGGATATAAATAAGAGTCATAGAGACTGGAGGAGACTCGACTACAGAGATAGAGGAAAATTGTCTCCACCGATGATTCAGATATACATACACACACACTCGATATACAAGGAAAATCAAGCAATTTGGATCAGTGAAACTGATAAGAGACATGAAAAAAAAATTGGACCCAAAAAGATAGCGCAATATCAATTTCAGTTGACACTAGAAACCTTCATGAAGAAATTTAAAAAAAAATGGGCGAAATCTGTAGGGTTTATAAATAAGATTATATTTAATTCTTTGCCAGTTTTACCTTTATAGCATTTCGAGCGTTCCCACAAAAAATCTAAACAAAAAGAAAAAAAAGGGCAGCTGGAGCACACACGCACCGAAAATTAGATAAAGACTTTCACTAATTCAGTTCTTATTCAGGTGGAGGTTTTTCTGTTTCCGTATTTATTTCCTCACTCATCAGTCTCTCTCTACCATTTGAAAAGTAGAAACTAGCAGCGTTTCTCTTTAAAAGCTTTTAATTGCAATTAAGTTTTCTCGTATTTTAAGGGTTGCTCCTAAGTTAATTACCATTGTATTTACGTGTACGAAAGGAATTTAAATCCTCCCACCCTTTACTATTACATTTAGGATTCATTTAAATCAACTCACATAGTTATTTTTATTTTTCCTGGAATTTTCAGGATGTGCAGTAAAAACTAGAAATGTTTTGTGTTTTGTGTTTCTTGAGAGTCAATGAAAAATTGGAGATGTCGCATTGTTCCATTCGAATACAAATCTTGTCCCGATGCCAATCTTTATTTGAGCAGGTGAAAACTGTTTAATAATATGATTTAGAAATAGTCTTCCGCGATGTTTTAATAGCAGTCTTCATTAGAATTTTCGCCCAATTAATGTCAACTAATGTCCATGTCACCTGTTTTATCCCCAAAACAAACACCCACAATTTATTTAATTTACCAGTCAAATTAACATTAATCTATTTTTAACATGATGGCAATATTTCGTCTGATTTTTCTCTTGACTTTTATTTGCCGGCTTCTCAATGATTTCCACAGATATGAGTTATTATTCATAGACAATTGGACAGGTTGGACAAACTGGGTTTAATATTTCTCAAGCAATGATTAAGACAGTATATGTCTTAGTAAAAGGTGTGATGGATAGTGTTGGCAGACCTGAAGGATATGACGTAGCCTAAGTTTCCGGCAAATGATTCTGTTCTAAACGATGCCGCACCATTTATCTACTCTGCCCAACAAACCTGGAAATTACTCAAATCTAATTGCGCGTCATTTTGGCATATTTCATATTTCTCCCTACTACTACTACTATCATCACCGATACAAATACATAAATTGCAGGAAAAGAAATTTTCGGTAATCGAATTACAAGCAGTTTTATTAGATTTGTCTTTATTTGGATGCCTGTCTCTTTATTCGAGCAAATACCTGAATTTCTATCTATATATTACAAGAAGTCTAAAGGATGGAACAGGGGGACACGAATGTAACATAAAAGCAACATAAAACGCGGATGCTCTCCCGTAAACCTAACTTTAAACTCAGCAATAAACATGACAACCAATTAAGATGTAGATTGGAGCAGCAACTACAGTATTTACATGATGTAGGTGTGTACCGCCGTGTTTGTTCTGTATCCTGTGTGTTTAGAATAAACTCTTCTCTGTAGAAAAGGCAGCAACAGCAGGAGGAGGAAATGCTTGGAGACTTTATGTTAATTTATTCTACTCTTCATTTTGCCGTGTTTGCCCGGTGAGAGAGAATTTACTCGGCATATATTCCTTGTTCCTGTTTTGACGACTTACAACAACTTGTATTTTGGTGTTTATCAACTTATTTTACAAAGATAAAGATGCAAAGACTGTACTGAATGTTTGTTTTTGGTAAAACTTCTATCGACCAAAGTTTCCACAAATTTCTAAATCGCGTAGGACATATTTAATAAGTCAAGTTTCAGTTCTAAAATGTTGACTATTCCTTTTGTAAATTAGAGTCTAATGTAGTAGATTCCACCTACGAATCAATCAATAATGTAAAATAGACTGGCATGTATTTTAGTTTTTCGATTGTTTGATTTGCAAATTAAGCCACAGACTCGTTGAGAGAGAGAGAGAGTGAAGGAGGGAATTGTTGGAAATAACAAAGGAGATCGACGAATTCAATTTACGTAAAGCTCAAGGTAGGATAAAAAGCAAAAACGAAATAAACAAAACCTGGTTCAACTTCAAAGCTGCATAGCTTTGATTTACCTTTTTGATTACTTCAGATTCATTCTAAAAACAGACGTTTTGTACAGAGAAAGAGAAGTGAGAGAGGAAGGAAAAGAGAGAGAGAGAGAGTATGTACTTTAGTGGAGGTGGGTGGATAGTAGGATGGAAAGAATTGAGTCAAGTCTCCTGCCGCCACCGTTGGCACGACTGTGGCCCGTTTCTTCCATAAGCTACATTTATGACGGCATAAAATTAATGCAAATCTCAAGATACACCTTGTTTGTCTGGCAAAGGAATAAGTTATAAAATTGCGAAACGTTTACCTAGCAAGTCAAACACTGTTCCCCGTCGACAGCGTCTTTCTTCTTCTTTAGTCGTCGTTGATTCCAGGAAGTTGCTACTTTCCAATCCTTGGAAATATGCAAAGTGTGAACCACTTAAGGGGTTAATATAACAACGCGCCACTTTTAATCGGATTTTCATGTCTACTAATTAAAATACATCAACGTTAAAATACACGAAGAGCCGCGGAATCTTTCTAATTGCTAATTATAAACTCTGTGTATTTTATAAATTGAGATTCTAATCGTCCAATCATGATAATGAATTAATCGCTGAATTGTGCCGGAGAAAATGAACCACTTTTAATTACTTTCCGTTTTCTTAAAACTTCTTACCCTCTCACCACCTCTCGCCCACCATCAATTGTTGTGTAGTACCTTTTATCAAGCCGTAATTCGGATTTAAATAAAAGAAAACTTCTCTGCAATTACTCAAATTAATTTCAAGATAAATCAAAATCTGTGATCAAACATGCGTTAATTAAGCAGAATCACTTCGATTTTATTAGAAAAATATACCAAAAACACGAAAAATAAACTACTGTCACTACTACCATCCACCACTGCCAACCCGAAAAAACATCGTCTTGTCATAAAATAAATTGAATTTCAAATAAGTTTCTTGATAAAATTCAGACCTGGCGTCTTGATACATCACAAATGTAAAACAAGACATTTGCAGAAGGAGCATATAATAAAAGGGTTTAATCTATTTGGCACACGAATCATTCAACATCTGTTTTCACAGATAGTATTGAATTTTTTTGCCATTTAATTTCGACAATTATCAATTACTTCTTATCTTTTATATCTCGTAGTTACTGCCATTGAACTACTTATTGTGTTCTTTGCCTGTTTCATCGACATATAGTAATGTAGTTTTTATATGACACGTATTTATATCGTATTTTTCATCGTTTCTAATGGGAATTGTTTTGAATGAGAAATTGGCCACATTGTTAGTGAAAAGTGTTGCGGAAACAATTGAACCTTTTTGAACACTTCCATTTCCAGACGAAGGAACATCAATCTTTTCCCCATATGTTCTAGGTCGAAAATACGATTCTTAGTATAGTATATAGGTATATATGTATGTGTGTGTCCCAGGTGTTTGATCAATCTGTCGGTAAAACACTTCGTGATTGCTTCCGTATTTCGTTCTGCTTTGTGTGTCACGGGAATTTTATATTTTATTAAATTCTCCATACATACACGTGGTAGACAGACAGACGTTCTTTGACGACCGAAACAACAAAAAAAAAAACATATTGTAACACGTGAAATAAATGCAATTTTTTTGTCTGTCCAATAGATATCTCAATTAAATCGAAAAAACTGACGCGACGACAGTTTTATTAATTTGGACACTTTTTTGTAATTGTTGATGATTGAATCGAAAGCAATAAATATTGTGAAATTCTCTTTTTCCCCGCTTCAATACATCCCATATTATACCTATATATGTTTTCAGATTTGAACCAGTCCAGCAAACGATCAAAAACAATTAAACGTGTCTATTAATTTCATATGAAATAAATCAGAATTGTCTGTCCTATGTTTGTATTTGTATTTGTGTATATGTAGATAGATGTACGTATGTTACAGAGTATTGTATAGGATCTGAAGCGTAAAGGATTTGATTGGCATAGTTATTGTCGGACGTCTCCCTTTTGCCCAGGTTGTTTTTAGCTATGTGAGCTTTACACTCCCATTCTCACCACTCTCTCACCACTCATCACCACCGTTACTGTACCATCCGAAAACAAAACAATCGGGGGGCCCCATTGTTCGGAATCCCTGCGGTGCAAGGCTTTAACGAAAGGTACACTTTGCCAATGTCTAGATTACATTTAGTTTGGATCGTATTTAATTACACTAACTTCTATATATAGAGAGACAATCTATTGAAAATAAGGTCCAGTCTCGTCCTAGGTACCTTGACGAAATTGTTTATCGATCGATTAAAAACCTTTAATTATAAACTAACTAACGACTTTTTTACTGAAAATTTGACAAGAAGAGCTGGCATCTATCGTCGAATATCATTTAATTCAATTTCCAAAACTATTACCTTCATCATTTCTAGTTAAATGAATCTTTCAGCTTAGTATCAAGAAATTCAAATTTAACAAGTTTGAAATTTCGTTTGAATTCCTTAACATAACATAACACACACACACACACACACACACACAAACACAAACAACAAAATTGCCGACCCAGTTTTGTAGCCCACAAAATACTACATTGTTCCAACCCTCCTCTTGTGCATCACGAAAATTAAACAAAATCAGAATATTTATAAAGTACGACGAACGGAATAAAGTAAAGCTCACCCTAAGTACTAATTGGAATAATCCAGTTCCAATTAATTCTGTGGGCAAGTTCAATGTTACCTTCTACCAGGATCAACCTCTAACCACCCTCCTCTTCCCATTTATAAGAAAAACTTATAATACACAGTATTCTAGTAGTTTCACAATTTGAATTTCACCCCCCTTCATCCAAAAAGTAATACAAACAACTACATCTTGTAAAGGTAATTCAAATTCATGTTTTAATTAAATAATAACGTTATATTGCACGCTACCACTTGTTGGTTACATGGAAAATACAGTGTTTCTTTAGCACGAAACGAAACTATCTCGAGATTTTGATTCGCCTTATTGTTGTTGTTATTATTGTTGTTTTGCCTGCTTTCTTAGTTATTGCATATGGATAAATGCAACGTGTTGACGTGACTGTATTCGAAATTAAGACGACTTGTGGTATAATATAATTAAACAATGTGTTTGCAAGAAGGGCTGCATTACAAATCGCATTCAGTTCACAGTAATAAATAGAGTTACAGATTCTTTGAAAGTTGATTTCTAGTGCCACCCTGCAGAGGAGAGCTGCAATTGATTTCGTTATGTATGTCACAGTCAGGTCTCAGAAACAGCAATACTTTTAGATTTAGAATTTGGATACTTTGTGGTGAACTGGAAGTGCCTAAAAAAGGTGCGAAAATTAAAAGAACCCAGTTGAGGATTATGCATTTCTGTAATCTCTCAGGCGATCTTTAGCGGTTGTCAAATCATTAATTATTAAAATGACGTGTTCACTCTAGGTAATTTATGAAATCTCTCTTTATGTGTTTTAAGTCCGACAGCTGAAAATTCTGAAATTACTACTTGGAAATGTTGGCAAACGAAATCGTTTTACCTGGCGTCATAGCATATCTGTATGTATGTCGGTGAGAAGACACCTATCTTGTTGTGTGACGGAAAACGTCTACATTAATAACAACAACAACAGTTTTAACTAAAATTACACACACATACATATGAATATAAGCAAATTCTTGCTATTACAACTAGAAAATCGTCCAGATTTATTTTTGAAAACATGCATATCCCACCGTTTCACGTTATTCAACATCAGACAATTTCTTCTCTTTCTCATATTTCGGACGTATGAATCGAGGGATTTCCAAAAATACTACAGGTAATGGTTTATTATATGAGTGGATTTCTGCGAAACCAGTCAACGATGCATGTTCATATTTAAAGTCACGGCACAAATGACAAATTTATTTCATTCGCACCACCAAATTCAAAATATTGTCGCATTCTCGAATATAAATCGAGCGAAATAGATACCATTAGAAAATTTCACTTACCATTTACACTAACAGGAATTTCTGAATGACTCACCTGAAACACAAAAAACAACACATTAATAATCCTAGAAACGAGAAAATAACAAAATTTGCATTTAATGGAAAATCAAAAGAGTGTCAAATTTTCGACACAGACACAATTCAAGTGAATTGACTAGAAAAATCACAAACAATGCATCAACTGTCAACAGATGAGTTAATTAAGTAAAAAAAAACAGGATCTAACAACAACCATTCAAATTCCGATCAATGTGTGGGAATTCTGACTTGGACTAATGACCTGTTTCATTTCGTGTTAATTTTAGAAATTTATGTCGATGATTGAAATAAAGATTTCGGCGAGTGTCAAAATTTTTTTTTTTTGTTAAAAGAATTATCAACCGGTACGAATTAATCACACAAAACACACATATGGATAGTGTTAATGTGTTGTGAGATTTCGACGACAGCTATGTCATTTAAAAGAGACAAGTAGAAACAAAAATAGTGAAAATTTTACTACAAATACACGAATAATCATGTAGATAATAAAATTATTTAGGCGACAATTGTAATATAAATGATGATTTTTTTCCTGAAAAAATTAAAATTTACAACCACGTTTCCAGTCGTAAATTTTGACTTTTATCCAAATATCATTGATTTTTGTATTTATATTTACCTAGTAAAACCATCATAATTTAAAGCTAAAGACGTTTACTCCTGCTACGTTAATAGTAGAGACATAAAATTTATTTTATCAAAGCACTATTATGATATTTTCATCACGTGAATTGTCCGAAATTCTTACTTTAATTATTTTTCTATTATTGTTAACCTAAAACGAGATTAATTGTGTATTTTATTAGTTGATCGATTTTTGAAAAGGAAGTAATCACCTATGTTTAAAAAAAAAAACGTGACAGATACTCAGCAAATAGGATATTTTCAGACCGGAAGCGATCACTACTATTCATGTCTCTATGTTCAAGTTTGTAAAACATTGAAATATGAAAATGTTCAACAAAACAACGTTATATACTTAACGATTTTTTAATTTGTCAAGATTAATACGAAAATAAATTCGAGAAAATACAACGCACGTGCTTGGAAAAGTATGTAACGATTTTGTTGTTTTTTATTATTATTTACTTTAGGTATTTGGAATCTTTCAATGTTTTAAATTTAGACCCCCCCCTCAGTAGATAGTTTAGAATAAAAATCATACAAAAAGTTGAACAAATACGTGAAAAAAAACGCAATTTATTCGAGCTCCGCATATGTCAATATTGGTATTTAATTGTGACGTGCAAACAACAATCCATTTATTAATCACTTTCGCAATAACAGGACTATCGCTATATTAATAAAGAGAAAATATCGTTCGAGCTCCACAGCTAGCCCACATTTCATAAACTCTGAATGATCATTTCAAATTGCAATTCATAATCTTTGATACAATTTTTGTAACCAAATATTGATTTTTTTTCTATTTAGAACTTTGACAAAAATAGATTGTGTAAAAATAAGACATAAAGAATTGAGTCTCTCCATCTTCACCTTTTTGTCTTCCTTGTTTCAGTTTCAGCAATATATAGTGTGACTTCATTTGTACCTGTCCATGTGGCAGGTGTATCGCAACACCTGACACTATAGTTTCGAATGGACGAGAAAGGAGGAGAAAAACACACGACTTCATGACAACAGCATACTCACTCAACCTGTCCACTTTGAAAATGGGACCAGGATAATGGAAGTTCGAAAATGTCTACTCTTTGCCCTCGATCCATCTACTATCTTTAACATTGAATTTTTTTTTTCGGGGAAACTGTTACTTTTCAACAACTGATCGAATCCTGAACCGGTTGGATACATTTTTTTTAACAAATTAAAATTGTATTTTTGTGCAACAATACGTTATTTTAAGTGAATTGTTTACATTTTTATGAAATTAAATTGAAAATAGAAAATTTCCAAGGTAAATAGAAAAAGTGTGTTTCTTAAAAATCTCGTTAAAATAAACTTCAACATCCTTTAAGATTAATCCGTGCTGAAAAATTCCTCTTCATGACAACTATTCCCCCAAACGAAAACTCGTGTCTTTTCTTAAATAATCCAAACATCTAGGTGGATTATAGTTTATTGATAGTCTAGTCACAATAAAAACAATTTTTTTTCAGTATCAATGCATAATACACACATCTACATACATACACTAATACATATAAATATAGTGTGTATCTCCTGAAAATTTGCAAATAGCAGTTTTGGATCGTATCCAACATGTCGCCATCCATCATTCTCTAATATCCAAAAGTCTAGTTGTAAGTGTACGTTTCAAATTACCTTAAGCGTGACGGAAAAATTCTAACAAAGGTGGTTTAAATGAAAATTTACGTGCTTCAAATTGGTAAGTACTAGTAGTTAGTTATTTTAGGAAAACAAAAATGACGAAAAAAAAAGATTGGAAATTATTGTTTTTCTGATATTTCATTTCAGGGAATTAAGAGAGGACGAGAGAGAGAAAGAGTTGTTTTGTTTTTCCGACTGGTGCTATTTTTGTATGGTTAACATCAACTGTTCCAGATCGCGTATAAAACCACAGGGGGCCGATATTTCAACAAACCCAATCATCGCTCATATTTCATTCAATGAAAAATCTGACTTTATTCTAGAAAATATAAGAAGTTTTTTTTTTATTTCCAAGAAAACTTAATTATAGCGTTCAGACAATTTAAAATCCACTTCAGGTATAAAGCACAAGGGAGACACATAACTCTTGAGTTGGTGTCACGAGATTCTACCGTCTTTTGATGACATGAGGGACTTTGGGTCAGGACGGTTACCTTCTGGAACGACCTCTAAACAGATTACTTCATTTACCGCAGTCACATTTTGCAATTATCCATCTTTCTTACCTTCTACCAATGAAGATCTTCAAACTTGATAAGACAATAATATATAGTTTTTGAACGGATCTAATGTGGTAGGATTCTAGTCGTTTTGTGGCAGTTTTATTGTATTTACTTTCTAATAAAAGTCTAATTATTTGCAATGTTTATTACAATTGCTTAATAGTCCGCTATAAATCCAAATTCGTGCTGGTAAAGCCACATCCCGTTCAGCATACGCCACATAAAGGCGCTCCTTATTTGATTAAATGAATAATTTAATTGCTTAAACGAAGTCGCTTTGCGGAAAGTGGAAAGTTGAAGCTCCCTCTTTATATGTATATGTATACGCGAGTCGGAAGATGCTAATTGTATAATAAGGTAGCTTTTGGTTTGATATTTTCTTTGCAATACTTAATGATGTATCATCATTTTATTCTAATGATGCAAAACCCCTGAGACAGTTGTCTACAATGAAATGTGAAATATAATTCGAACAAGTCGAATTTGTATTGTCCCTATAGTCTGGACATAAACTTTAATCAACGTCAAGTAATATTTGGCCAGTAATAATTAATTTTATCTAATAGGTATTTTCTGTTCGGCGCCACTAGCTCTTTTTATACGTCGTCATATTGAAACACTAGAGACTAATGGAGATTTATGTAGGTGATTTCTGGGTTATTATTCAATAAATTACCGTTGGGTTATAATGAACAGGCCCCTTAATTAGTGCTGAACCTGATACAGCCACGGACATTGCCCAGTTATGGCCACTTGATTAGTTTAATTTGTATCCGAGGATCTGGTTGTTGGATATTGGAGACCTATCTGACGTCCCAACCCCCTATTTTCTATATACAGTTAACAATAACAAGGCGGCAATAATTTCTAATTTGTCATCATTACTTGAAAACGGTTTAACAAACGGAAAAACTACAAAATTTTTCTCACCTAACTGCAAGCGACGAATTGTGTTTTGTTTGTGACGCATGATTTGAGTAGAAGATTACGAAAAACAAAAAGGTCACCAGTACAGGTCAGATCCACAACACACAACTTTGCTGTACGATTAGTACTAAATTACTGTTATCAAAAATTCTTATTAAAAATCAATGAAGAAACGGAGGTTGAATGTAACCTAATTTTTGCTATTTATCGCGGAAGAGATAAAACGGCAATTTCTACATGTAAAAATAATAACATTTCTAAGTGACAAGAATAATTTATTAATAAATACAATCTTAGAAAAAATGACACAAATTACAACAACAGATCTAAGAAATGGTGAATTTTATTTATTTATTTTTTCTATTTATTGAAAATCTAACTGTGAAAATCCTCTTCTATTCCGTTTATTTTTGAAACGAACAATAATGACGCCGTTTTCTCCACTACACCATTTTATTCTCTGTTTTCCTAAAGTCCTGTCTGGTCGCCAAGGGAATAATCCCAAGTGTGTGGATATCGTCAAACTATTCACTACCGGCCTACCTATTCGAGCACGTAACATGAGCGAAACCGGCGGTCAACCAAGTGTGAAGCTTTGGGCCTGGCAGAACGTGATAGCAGGAATTACAGGCCGGAACAGAAATGCTGGACGCACAAGGATTAGTGCCGAGGTAGCAGTGAAGGTAAACGGCCACAAGATAAGACTTTGCCACTGTGTGGGATTCTGATAGAACCAAGGTAATGAAGAAAGCAACT
>JAZBHA010000007.1:225984-241570 GCA_037464855.1 Iselma pallidipennis
TCAACCACTGGGGAAAATTTACGAATGATAACCAACTGAATTGACAAGATCAAACTATGCACTCTGGTCAAGTTTTCAGGCGGAAAATTTCAATCCAAACTAAATGTAGTGCAACTGTAATATCAACAACAATATCTACCTAGAGACAGTTTCCCACCATAGGGAATATTACAATTTTGCCTACAACACAGACCAAGCAGTTTTCAAAGTGTCCTCAAGGAAAAATCCAAAGAAACGACTATTGAGTAGAGTTTTTCGATTTTTGTTCAAAAATATAAAATTCTAGTATTTTAATCAAGATTAGATTAAAATATGATGAAACATGAGGTTGTATGTTGAGTAGGGTATATGTTTAATTCATCTCAAAATGGGTAGGTAATTTGTATGCCCGGAAATGGCAGCGGTCCCGGAGAACATCTCGGCAAACAACGGTGTTCGAACATCAGGTACAAGTTCTAATAAGCGGTAGGTCCGTCCGACGACAACGCGGCGAGTGACGCCTTGTGGCAATGGTTGGAAGTGTGGAAATTACCTCATTTATTAGGTAAGGGTGTGCGACCCCTGCTGCTGACACCTCTCCTTTGCACCTGCTGCCGTTGGAATATTATTGAGTTTCCACTCAGAAGACAGCCAGTACCGGCGTTACAATGATTTTCATACGGGTCACTTGACATTCTCTAACTGCCTTTACATAATCCATTAAACAAAGTTGTCGAAACCAAAAGCCACTGCTTTTAACTTTAGATTTTACTTTGAAACTAAAAGAGACATTTTATATAAAAGGGAAATATTGAGAGAAAAGTGAGAGTTATTCCGTGAATGAAATGGATAGAAATAAAACAAGTCCAGCCCTGGATTCATTTACAGAAAGTGTCAGATCGGCGTGTTGCTCACTTTGAAGGAAGCCATGTTCAGCGGTCACTGTGATAGCCAGTCATGTGCTGCTTAACATCCAAACTTGGACTTGGATACTCAAATATTGTTAACACATAAGAACAAGATTCACAACTATTAAACAAACTTTGCAGGAAATTACGAGAATCAGGAACTATTTCAGTAAATGTTACATGTTACATTAAAAGCTCAACTGTAAATAAATTAGTTCGGTAACTGCTAATGGTTTATTTAATGTTGTTTCTGTATATTTTTTGACAAAATAGGTAGACATTGCTTCGATTAGATTCACATTTTTCAATCTAAATTATTTATAGTTTTAGATAAAAGAAACACTTGATGGAGATCGTATTTCGTATCGTCGTAAACTAGCCCTGTCCCTGTCCTCAGTTGGGCTCATCCCCAAACGGTCGCCAGTGGCACTCTGGGGACATCCGAATGAGGCGCGTCAAATGAACACGACATCGTTTCCAATTCCAACAAACGTACTAAAACCACAAAGATAAAATCAATTGCCACTCAACATATATGTGTCTTGTGTTAGTTAGAGCTTTGATTTTCTTATAAATCACAGTACCATTCTGATGATATCTTCTGAATAAGAGCTTGACTTTCATACGACACTCATTTATTCAGTTTAGGTTAGACTATATTAATATGTGTGCGAGTATACATAGTATATGTGCGTGATGTGCATTTCGCTAATTGCCCTAAAATGATTTAGAGAGTTAGGCGAGTTGGTTAAAGTGAAGCATAAAGCCTAGATGATTGATTACTCAGTATATAGGTAGGATCATGGTGGTATCATTCATGAGATTCACCTTTATCCCGGGGATGTTGCGCGCTTGCTTTATATTGTATATGTCTTTTGTGCACACCAAAATGGAGCAGTGAAAACCTGAATCGTTTTAAACAATTCATCAATTTGATCTTTAACTTGATCTTGGTTCAATCAATGATTTTCACCTAGTCATCACCATCATGATGGTGGTGGTGGTGGTGGTGGTGGTGGTGCACTTGCGTCGTAAATATTTTCGTCGATTGTCCCCCCGTTTTACCGTGTAGCGCAAAACCATGTTTTTACGTGTATATAAAACATAGTAACAGCCCAGAGAGAGGTGTAGAATGATTAATTACGATCACAAAAGCGATCAGGCTGAATTATAAACACGGCAAGTAAAGCAGAAACGTTGCTAGAACTATAGTCTCTCACTCACTATATATAGTAAGTACTGTATAGTTATTGTTCGAACTTAGGACATTGTACAGACACGTTATCAACAGCCGTATAGAGAATGTATAGTGTTATATATCTATTGATTGGTACAGGGCAGATTGCAATCACTTCTAAATTGGATTGAAACTAGGGGGAGGCGGCAGTTCTGTAGGTACCCGGTGACTGGCAGATGGCAGACGAGGGTTACTTGAGGTAGACTATACTATATATACATACATACACAATGCATATGCATTCAGACAATGAGCGTCGTTTAATTCTCCTCTTCGCTATCCACCCCTATTTTGAAAGTACAGAGTGCGTACACCTCGTGCCAGATGTGACCACGTGAAAATACCACCCTATCCCTTCGGACAATTCCATTTGGTTTTAGGGTCTATTATATAGCTCGCGGCCAATGTACTCAGGTGTTGAGCCCTGTTCGGATTAAATCACGCGAACAAGGTGAACCTACCAGGACAATAGGAAACAATTGGTGGAAAGACCGTAAGTCTCCAGAGGGTGAATGCAAAACGGACTTGATTACTTTGATAAACGATCCATTAATCATATAGACATCAATGAAGGACAGAGAGGGTTGAATTGATTATCAATAGTGTGATGAAAGAGATGAAAATATCTCTTCTATCATCAACAACACCTAGGAAATATTAGTGTTTCGGTAGCTGAAGAAATAAACAAGACTTGAGATTTGGATCAAGAATAAAAACGGATGTTTGTCGATAACAGTTTGGATTTTAATCAGATTTCTATGTCAGCAGAGTTGCAGTCATTGTATTGTCCTTTTAAAGGAACAAATACCAATTTAAAACTGTTAAGTTTAGCAGGAATCTTATTGTAATATATTTCAACTTATATACATATGATTTTAAATATCTGGAATATTCTTAGACTGGACCAGTTGCACATGGTTTTATTAAACACTCATTTATATACGGAACAGTTTAACACAAACTTTGCATACATTGTATTGGAGCCCAACGGAAATTAACTGCACAAATATCCTAGCTTGTAGTTAAGTATTACGATACGGTATGTTGTATACACACATTTTGTTGCACTTGAAAATATTTACGGCAAGCTGAAATTTCAGCATACCAACATTACAAATAACTCAAGTACTCGACTGTTATATATTTAGAATTATTTTGCATTTATATGTATATCTATGAATAAATGATCCTGTTGTCAATAGAAAATTTATACGTGAATTCCTCTTGTTGTGTATAAAATTTCCTATTATATCCCCGAAAAAAAAAAACCGAGGGAAACAATAGGATTTAAAAGAAAAATCCAAACTTACTTAACGTAATGAACGAGACTAACTCAATTTTAAACTCGAATTTGCCTATACAGGGGCGCATTAATGAGAAAGAATAAGTTAGTAGGATGTATATTACTTCACAGAGAGAAAGAGAGCCCAGTTATGCGACATGGATGAGGCTAAAGTAAAAGTTTTGCGGAACAAGTCCACAAGGTTGGTTGGTCGGGAGGGGTCTATACCTATCACTTACCATGCAAATTAAATAATTACAAAGTAGGTAGTAACACAGGATGGGATACATTTACTTTCGCAGACGTTGATGATGTTCAAAGTGTATCACCACGACCACGGTAAAATATTAGCAAGGGGCTTGAAACTTTTATAATTATCGGCTTTTCCTCTAACTTTCTTATAAATATTTTAATCATTTTTTAATATACAAACAACGTGGGTGAATGATGAAAATTTACGGAAAAGAGACCACAAAAAAAATTTTTAAAGATAAATTTAATTATAAGTCAATTATAAGTTCAACGAAAATATATTATTTAGAACTAGTGGAACAGTTTGGAAATCTCAACGATTCAGAAAACAAAAGTAATAGTAATAATTACAGATTACTCCAATATGAATCCTGAATATCTTTTAGTTAAGTAAACACTACTCCTCTTTGTAAAGTGATAGTCTTGTTTCTGTATCTTTTACAAGAAAAAATCAAAGAGCTGTCTAACTAATGGAACTAGAAATTAGTAAAAATGCAAACCATCACTATCTGTAATAAAACAAAAGTTTTCAGATTTCCGTTTATTTTAAGTGAAATGAACTCCACACTAAACAAAAAGAATTGATTGTGGATGAGTGGCAATGGTGTTCAGCACCGTTACTTGTGTCGTCATTGTTGACTTGATAGAGAATCTCATCGGAGATTGACACAGACAGTATATTGTTGGTTTGACAGAGAACTAATTAAAGTAGGTTTCACGTGGGATATTACCTGAAACAGCCGCCACCACTATGACACAAATAGCTTTCTTGTGTGCACATGCCTGTGCGTGTCTGTGTAGTAATGAGGACGGTGGCGGCGACGGGACTAGCAAGGACGTTGTCGTCATTGTGTTTAACAACTCTATTATTATGACTTGCTAAGATATGCTCTTCAACAGCAATAAGTACGGCGGCGACATTAACTAAATATGAATCGTGATGAATTATTATTACGAACATTAACATAATAATAATAATAATAATAAAATTTTGGTTATCAACAATAAATCCACGTGTACCATCATCAAGCATCAATCATCTTCAACAGTAATTATCTTTCCAAACATCCCCAAAGGTACTCTCGTTTGCAGTTCAATCTCTCTTCCACTCCGACGAATGTTGATTAAAGAAAGGGTCTTACACAACAATTGCAATAATGCGCGGCTGATTGCCTGAAGCTGTACGATGGTGGTCGTGAGAACGTCGTTACTCCACCTGGCCTCATCAAGGGAAAAGCACGTGGGGTTAGTTGAGGCACGTGACCCATTGAACAAGTAAGTATCGGCGTTGATTGACCGATGAATGCCCTGAGGTAAGGGGTACAATACCGGTGATTATTGACAGTCGTGTGCTAAGCTCAATGTTTGTTCAAGCTCTTTTGGAACTGATTTTATTACGGAAAAAATATTCGAAAGAGTCTAACGAATCTGATTATTTGAATTTGTAATAAGTATACATTTTTGGGCAACTTAAATATGTTTGCCATGTGGGCCATGTAAGTTGATGACTTTTGTCTAAAACTCGCTTCTCTCAGAGCACTATTGATTGTTTACATCGCTCACCTATATTGAAACAGTGTTTCAAGAGGGGTAGTTTTATGAATGTTTCTGACGAGACCGGAATCATAGCCTCAAACTAAAAGGGATCCGATGCAAATCTTTGTTCGGACTTCACTTAGATATCCGCGATAACAGTGCTAGCCACCGGTCTCGTCCTTTGTCCTTTTCCATCATTATGTTTTTTTTCCTACACTCTTTGTCTTCCTCTATTCACGCTTCACCTATGCTTTTACAGTTATTGTTTACTGTTTGTAGTGGAATCATTCGAAAATAGCCAAAGGATATTTTTAAACTCTATTTTTTTTATTTTATTCGTCTTTCAAAGGAAAAAGCTTGAAATTATCCTCCTAAAGACTCAATTTATTACAACGTTTAATATATAAATTCACCTGTCCGTAACTCATCCATTCAAAATAAACACATTTACTAGCTAATCCAGAGAGATCACCCATCCCGGTACCAGACTTCATAGAGCGTGGCAGAACAGTTTCTTGTTTGGCTGTAGAAAAATCTCATTTTGATAAACCGGTGGCCATTAATCACCGGTTTTATCTGAACGTGACATGAAAGGATGTCTCGCATCACGTTGGCTTTGACCGTCGGGACCTTACCGGTGAAGCTAGGTCGCATAAACAGCACCAGCAGGAAAAGGAAATCTACACATAGACAAGCCTCCAAGTCCCACGCCAATCTATCCAATTCTTGAACCATTTTTGAAATACATATGACACGAATAGAATAAACACAAAAAGAAAATAATATAACAAACAAATTGTCGACTTTTCGAGATTAACGAGCTATTCAATTACATTTTGAAGACTGATCTATCAAATTACGAAAAAAAATATTGCTTCCTTGAAGGAAGAAGTTTTATCAGAGGCTTGTGGTCCTGATCCTGTTAATGAATTGTGATGGCTGGAGCGTGAAGCTTTTAATGACACAGTTATCATCAAGTTATATGGTAGTAAAGTTAATCGGTGAAGAGAATACACAGAGAGAGAATATATAGGCCATGTGTGCAGTGACCACTATTCGAAGCGGTGACCACGAGATGGGAAAGTTATGTCGTCGCAGGTTAAACGGATTATTCGCGCCAGAACTAAAGGATCTTCTCTGATTCAGGTTTACGACTACCACTACCAAACACTAGACCTGCTTGCTGGGCCAAAGATCAAACACACATCTTCTCCCTATATATGTATACCATAGACTATAAAGAGAAGAGGCCTATTTCTAATGTCTCGTCGTCGTACCACAGATTAAGGATTAAACTGGACTGTACGCCTTGATCGTTTAACTTTAAGCTCCGTAAAGTTTACTGTGTGGAATCAATGGCCAAATCCATGGATTAAACTTGTGCTCACAAAGGCGCTCCATTTTACCTAACTTACCTTCACTGTTACAAGTTAATTTGATCAGATTGTTACTGACATACAAATTAACTTCCAAGTATCTTTATAATCCATTTAAACATTGGTTTTAACAATAAAAAATTTCCAACAACTAGGCACAAAAGTTAATGATGAATTTTTGTTTTGATTTGTAGCGCCTCTAGACGAGTGCCCCATTTTTCACAACAACCTTAGGGACTACAAGTTAAGTGTACAGCTTTCCCTTTCGTTCTCCAGCAATCACTCATTCTGTACTACATGTAAGATAAAAATAAAACACAAGATGAACAGAAATGAAGTTTTCTTATTTTTCTCAAAAATCTCCTCTTGTAGGTACTTTAAATCAAAAGTTTGATCCCAGTCCATGACCGGAACAAAGATACAGAAATCATCAATTCCTATAAATCAGTATTTGTATTTGTTTTTCGATTTTTAAATCTTTGAATACTGTTGTAAGTAGAAGGCCGCGACCGGTGGAGCTATCTGTTGGAGGACGGCTAAAGTACAGATAAGAGACGGCCAGTCAGGCAACGGTAAACGGAACTGGCCGCCTGCGCTTCCGCCGGAAGAGCATCCTATGTGCTGAAGCTGGGGGGACAATGTGAAAAATTGCTTTGTATTCGACCACCTTAGGTGACATCCTGCTATCAATGTGCAATGTGCAATAGATTCAAGCAAGACATTTCACGTAGGGGGGAAACAAAAAGTGAACGATCATCAATAACGATAATTATTACGATCTAGGTTTTTTCGTAATTCAGTGAATTGTTGAATTTCCGAGTATAAAAACTGAAGATAACCCCATTCTATAGGTACCTTGAGTCACATGTTGTGTTCGCATCTTACCTCGATAATGTGCGTCAATCGATGTCAAAAGGTTATATTCTTATTATCGCAAAACTCGGACCTTTTGAAATTATTACTCCGATCTGTGTTTGGATCAGTAGCGTAACTACAGTAATTTCGCCATTAACCTAAAGTATCCTTCAATTTTACCAAATTCGTTCTAAAAAATTGTTCACCGTTTTCGTGCAATTTTTATCGATATCATGTAGAAACTGTATCGAGATTATAAGCTTCCTGAATTGTGGCAGTTTCTTGAATAATTTCTACAACTACGCTACTGATTCCAGTACACAACGTGAAAAAATATGCTAGTTATCATTGTTATTAAACGGAAATGTGATAAATTCTACCGACATTTATTATATTCCAGAAATAGAAATCAGTTTCTATTTTAATTAATTTTTACCACAATCTACGTAAAGTAAATCAACAATGATTTGAAGAAAAAAATTGGGAGAGGGTTTAAATCTTTTGTGATACTTCCTGGTGGTAGTGGAGAGTCTGCACCAATTACCCTGAATTTTTCCTTATTTCCGTGATAAATAAATGCATAAAATACAGAAATATACATTGAGATGGGGACAGGATGGAAAAATCTCCGTTGGTGTTTCGAACAAATTCTGTAAATATGGAAAAATTCTTTAAGAAGCTTGAAGGTAAATCTCATTTTCCCTTCCCCGTTTTTATTACACAGACATTGTTTTTGACGTTCACATTAAAAAAGCGTCTGGTTTCGGGTCCTGTGTGTGCCTGTGTTAAGGTGCTAATGTTTTCACTTTGCGTTTTATAAGAGGAGGCGCGCTATCAGGAAATTAAATTTTGCTTGTAAAGAAATAAGGTGAGTGAGGTGGTGTTCTTTCTGGCAGTGACGGGGGCCTGAGTGACGCTTCTAATGGAAGAGCAGATGGTGTGAATGAGCAATTCGGTTTTAATTTTCGCAGGTGGAATAACTGCAAGCACAGCAGCTCATTCATAGGGAAATTCGTTTTTTAATGTCCCTCGTCCAACAACCAGAATTTGCAAAGAAATTTCTTATTTAATATATTCGGTGAAAGTCTCTCTCTGGTCGTTGTATGAATTCATATTAACGAGCAACAATTCAAATTCTTTATCTAATGAAAATTCTGAACAAGAAAGTTAAAATACAAGAAAAACAGTTGTTTTTTTCGTTAAAATCCTTGATCGAATGGCATCTGCATTATTATTTTTTTTTTGACCGTCTCCATCCATATTTCCGCTGATATTTCCGGAAGATCGTGCAAATATTTTTTTGTTTATTCATGAAATTACTTCCCCCGTTCCCGATTTAGTTCGACATCGTATTAATTTTAGTCACGTTCCTGTACGTCGGTTACCTTGATGTATTAGAGATGACAGGCAAATTGACAGGAGTTTTGCAAAAGAAGATAAATTATGTCGTGGAAAATTAAAATTTTTACAGGCAAACCTCTCAACTTTTTTTCTCCACGAGTCGTCGTCGTTATCTTATAGTTGTTATTAGTGTATTAGTTTTGTTTTATTGTCAATTTGTATGTTTAGATGTATTTTACATTTGGAACATTTCCCGAACGGTTAAGTAAATGAAATGTGACGTTGCTATTGTTAAACATACAAAGATAATAGTTACTGGTGATTATTAAAAGACAGACATTTATTCTTAATTATACCTAACTATAGATATTTGCGTATATGCAAATGTTCAAGTAATAGGTATTATAATTGTGATTTTGTGTAGATGATGTAACGTATACACACAGGTCGAGACATATGGCAATTTGCAACACTAATTGGTACAATTAACGATGCATAGCATGCAACAGTTTGACGAACAACGCTACTATATTGCAAAACTTTTCAATTGGAAACTACGCCACTACACCTGGAACTAGAAACACATCACAAAACCCTTCAATACAATAAACGAGTTTTTAAAGAAATCGCCTAAAATTGATGGAATAGGACCTGATTTCTAAGCCTACACTAAAAAGGAAACCTTTTATGAAACATAAAGTACTATTTTAGTAGCAGTTGTTATTGTAGTGAAACTTCGATATTAAATTGTATCCAATTTTATTATTATCGGTAATGCACACGTCGCAAACGCATAATTGCATCGACGATTGCGCTTTACAGCCGTCCAGATTAGCGAACTAACTATATAGATTCTAGTCACTAGACGCTTTTGGTATATAGTATGTATGTATATTGTACATGTATGTATCCAACAATGTGGTTGTACCTTCAATTTACCTATACGTTGCAAAACATCCGTCCATTTAGCAAACTGTGCACATCACATGCATGACAATGCGGAATTATAAATTACATTCGAATTAAACTATGTAATTGCCAAACCGGCCAACACATTCATTATACTACACCGAAACTAAACCTGTATATGTGTGTATTTTGTTCGAATCGAATATATCTATATACCTATGTGTGTGAATATATGTTATATGCGTTTCGACTCCCATCAGGGGCAGATAGTCGACGAATTTTCCAAACAACCATCACCATCATCATCATTTCCCGCCGCCAACACACAACTCACACCCATTTCAACCCTTTATTATTCTCGTACTAACTTTGTGCCCGGTATGTTAGCAACAAACCGATGTTCATGTTTGAACGGATTTGTTCGTGACTTGTATTGTTCATTTTATAAATTCCATCGTTTTATGGAATATTCTATTTGTTGATTGATGTTGATTTGGTGAATGTCTATATGTTAAAATCCAATAGGATTTGGGTTTTTTTCATCGGTACGGTTGATTCAAATAACCAATAAATTCATAATCATCATCATTACACACTTTTTTTTTGACTTCCTACCGAATTTGGTAGCAGGATTAAACTATTTATAAGTTCAATACCTGCATGATTTTCACGGAAATGAGATTTCTTAATATTAATGTACGACATACAACCCCTTGTGAATGAATCCTTAAATCCCAGTTAAGGTATATACGAGGGAGTATAAAATCGCATCGCCTTCACGCAGCATAATCGTATCACCTTTAACTGGAAGAATACGTAATCACCAATATGCCAGTCTAAATAAGCAATTTTATGATCGCTTTTTACACAGAATACCCCATTACCGATATAAATTCACCAATTTAAAGGCTCCCTTACCCTCTCTTACTTTAACCAAATCCACTAGCCTATATGAATATATGTATATGTATACCTATAAGCATGTGTGAGTGTTTGTGGCAGTTAGGGTAGGAAGAGAACGAGCTGTAATCCTATCAGTAGCAGAGCAGGAAGGTGTTTATATGCCCACCTCTAGTATATTGTAGAAAGTAAGGCTGGCGTGGATAGGCAGATTATGAAAGATATCTGACTGAAGGTAAAGTATATATAATATAAATGGGTGTTACGACGTGGTATATAATATGGTTTATTTTTTTTAATTCCCTTTATCAATGTGTGTTTGTGTATGAGAAGGGATGATAGGGATTCATTTGAATTGTATAGAAATTGATTTTAGGATTGTTTAGCTGTGGTGGTGTTGACGTGATACGAATCCCTGTATGCGACTTTTTATATTTAAATCGACCGATTATTATTGAGTTGAGGATTAATGCTAAAACGACAAACCGATAAATGGACGAGGATTATTTCCGGAAGTGTTATAAAAAATTTGAAATTTAAAAAAAATCTACCTCATGGAACATTAAAGATTTAACCAACATTTTGTTCTCTTCAAGCGTGAACTAAGCTGATAAACTTTTCTATTTCATTACAAAACCAAAATTTTCTTATGTATTTTTCATTAAGGTGAACTGCTAACACCTCTATTTCTCAGATCTCATTATCGGTTGCTCAAATATATGGAAAGATCCTGCGACAGCAAAAAATCACCTTGGGATTGTCTAATTGAAATAATTGGCATTCTTAGGTGGTGTTGATGTAATGTCGACTCTAAAGACGCGTTACAGTTGAAAATAAATATAGTTTAATAGCTGGAACAATATATTTCTTCTTCACCAACAAAAGATATGCATCATTTCAATAACCATACAGATTATAAGCGACGCCAAGATTAGAAAACCACGAGTAGTTCTATGATTATTTCTCAGGAACATCCTCATTATTTAATTTTTTTTTTTTGCAAAATGATTTACAATAGACGCCAGACGCTATTCGAAACTTTGGGATTTATTATTTTCGACCATAAATCCTATCACATTAAGACAAAATAAAGAAAAACCTTTAGATCTATTGAAAGATGCCAAACATTTTAATTATAACGACGAAATATTTATCGCTATACTCTTTAAAAATTTAATTTTCTAAACGAAATTAACAGATGGCAAAACGCCATTTTATTATTACTGTTACTATTTAGTTTTTTGTTATCCTTTTTTAATAGAAAGAATTATATGTGTAGGGGGGTTGCTTGAGGGTGTTAGGTGTTCCTCCATCTATATATACCTCTACCAATATTCACCCCTGATTACAGAGTGACTCACCGGTCTATAGAGAGGGGTGATACCTATTACTACAGCTACCGGATACGCAGCATCTGTGTGTATGTCTACAGATCAAAGCAATCAAGATGCACTTGTTTTAGTTTGTGTGCACTTTTAGCATCAGCATAGTATACAGGTTTATCGTCTAACACTAGTCTGTTGATTTGCTTCTTCATCCCCCTTGTATCAAATTTCTAATGGAAAATGTATTTTAAATATATCGAGTAAAGGGGTGAACTACCACCTATTCTTACTTCTAACAATTGCCCTGTTCTCTTTTTTTAAGTGCGTAGTAGGCGGTGGTAATTACCATATACTTGATTATGGTATTTAAATGGAAGGCTCTATCACCTTCTTTTTCCTAGAAAACGTATATTTCCTCCTTAATTATGTTGTCTTCCTCCACCTCCTCTTCCTCCTCCTCATCAAGACACGCTTATATTGCCACTGAATATCTCCTAAATTATAGGTGTACGATCTATTGCTACCGTTTCACCCCCTATTCTACTCATTCTACGAATAATTCACCTTGATGAGATAACTGCCGTTTTCAGCAACTACCCTCTTAATTGTGTTATCTTGATTTTCAACTAATTACTTGCTATTCAAACAGTTTCTGTAACGCCTCTTGTCTTAAAATTGCCCACCACCGCCTCTTCACATAACAAAAATGACAACAAAGACGACAAGCTCTATCTCATAAAGGAACACAAAAACGGGAAATGTCTTACAATTAATTGTTTTAAATAGAATTTTGATCAACTTGCTTGAAACAATCAGATTGTATCTGGTTGATTAAATGATAAAAATTCTACATGTTTCTCTTGTACAATATTTTTCAGTATCGTCAATGGTTTCTAGACTGATGACACGTTCCCACTTTGAATAACAACGAGGCAAAATTTTCAATTTTCTTACCCTTCTATAATTCGTGACATACCTGCCACACACCGTACCTAATATACGACTTTTCTCTCTCGCATTTTTATTTGTTTCCCGTTCGTCGTATGAGTTTTTTGTTCTTCTTCTTCTTTCTATATGTTGTTTATGTGACATTTCGATTGTTTGAAACGTTTTGTCTGATCACCTCAAACTCATTATACAATCTGTACGTTATATAGTCAGGACAAGATCCTGAAGGGAACTTATAAAATGTTTGATCCCTGAAGTCAATATTTGAATAAGCTGCTATTACATAGAATAGAAGGAAGAAGGTAGACGAGAAAGATCAATGGTTAGGGCCCTTCTTCTACAATGTTGAATCTGTTGACTAAAAACGAAAAGAAAATCATGGAAAGAAAAACGTGAAACGTAAAGACGGATCCACAATTTTTTAATGCAATCCATAAAGTTTATTTGATATGAGGGGTTGAGGGAGGGGGGGGGGCAGTCAGTCCTCACCATCACCATTTGTCTGTCAGAAACGTTCGTTTGCATTATTTATCAAATCCGTTAACCTTATAATTGAAACTTGTCCTGGATAATTTTCATAAATTTCTAATGGTGCGGAAAACCGCCTCGCTTAATTACTTAAAGATTATAAGGAGATAAAAATTAGGATGAGATTTCTTTGATGAATAATTTATAGCTGTTATTCTTTAGGATCAACATTCCCTTTATACTGATCTTTAACGAAGTCGACATTAAAAAAATATTAGAATTATTCGTATTAGAACTGGAGTCCGTCCTATTTTTGTCTATTTTAACAGAATTTCCACCTGTTTAGACCTACCAGGAAATATTATTTTCCCAAAACGTTGTCATGTTTGATCTCAGATTGTGCCCAGAAAAATTCTTTTGATCATCAAATTAATCATTTTAATAAGTAGCTGAAATTATAGGAAATGTTTTACAGATTAAATTATCTTTTTGAATTGGTGAAGTGATGCATAAACCACTCAAGCTATAAAGCAAATACCCGACATTTGATTGCTTTTCCTCTCTTTTTCTCTTTTTAACTAACTATATGTAGTTTTGTCGTCCTGTCTAGATTCAAACAGTAATGCCTAAAAGATCGGATCGTTTCACTGTTGCAAGATTTAACCAAAGATATGCATTTAATCCATTACAATTGTAGGTCTGATGATTCTATCTCCTTTCTGCTGTATATGTTATACTTTTATACTTTCAATCAACACATTTAAAATAAGAAAATTATCCTGTTTCCAGGATTATTTTTGAAAATTTTCAATTATTTTTATCACTACGAGACATGTACCTATAACAAATACAATTGATTATTTTGATAGGACGAAATGACAATTTATGCTAACTAGTTGGAAGAAGAAAATGTAATTAATTAGACATTCAAGTATCGAAGCCTTTTTAGCATTTTTCCTGATAGCTCTGGTACAAAACAAGTAGTGAATACCTAATCTTTTATCAGAAGAATTTCAAAAGTCACCCTCTTATATTCGACATTAAGTAGTAAAATAAAAAATTTCCATCATACAGATAATCCAACAACTAATTGTAAGTATTTTAGGAAATTAAGAGATTAATAGAATTCGTGTATTTTTATCTAAAGAATTTTTAAACGATAAATCAGTCTATAATAAGAAGCTAGTTTAAATTTGAGTGTTGACGATTTATCCAGATTTAAAGATACCTAAAACATAATTTACGATTCTCCAAGTCCAAGTAGAACTGTCGGAATTATTTTCTATTGTTACTATATTTATTATTTTGTAAAATGTAGTTTAATTTATTCCTGTTTACCTATAAGGAAACTAGTTGTTTTCCAGTTTCTTAACACTTCTTTTGTATCCGTAACACGTTAACGTACAAGCTAATTATATTTGTACCTCGTCGCTGACATGGTAATCAGTTTAAAGCTTGAAAATGTACAAAAAGAATAGAGAGATAGCATGAACGACCACAATATACAATACTAAATAAGACCCTGTCTTGTTCTTGTTATTTTTTTCTTCTTCTTCTTCTTCTATCCACTTTCCCGAACCCTAAATATTATTTTCGTCACGAACTATGCAAGGTGTGCATCGGCCAATATAACATCATTGTCTATATTGCCGTTCCGAGATGGGTTTAGAATTTATTTAGATACCCATTGGCGTACCCGAAATTATTTGTTCTCTAGATTATTCTAGTATAGTAGAGAGTGAATGGAACGCCACTGATCCTAAAAGAAAGGTAGTAGTATAGCAATCAAGACACGGACAAACTCATCCCCTAAGGCTTGTTATTCTTTCGTGAATCACATTTTTCGATCAACTTATTGTCGAACATTTATGGAATCGTTCAAATCTATAACTAATTGCTATGTTTCACCTGCAATGCAGTTTCTGAAAGGAATTTTGTAAATTTTCATAAAGTTAAGACTATTTGATGGTTTCATTGATATTTAAAGAAAAACGAAAACGTTAGATGTCAGTCATTTAAATGATATTGAAGTCTAATGGATATTAGCTTTGATCATCCATAGAAAACTGAAACAAGAAACGTCAGAGAAAACGGTCTCTACTGAAAGTATAGTGACTTTCGGAACAGGTGTAAAAGATCACTATGCAGCTGTTACCAATTTCTAACAAAACTCTCAACTGCTCTTTTCACGATCATAGTTAACAACTTTTTGGATTTTTCAACGTCAAATGGTGAAATTGTGGCGCCATTAAAATAATAATAATAATAAT
>JAZBHA010000007.1:247844-273751 GCA_037464855.1 Iselma pallidipennis
GCTCTCCGACAACTCTTATCCACCACCAACCGACTAAACGCAAAAGCTTAAGATTGTCGTAAATCTGTGCCTCTGTCACACTATCTACTGATAATCATCTATTGCTCGGTACTGGTTCAGATTACATACAAGGCTTATTACAGACCATTCTGGATTACATGTCAAAAGTTAAACTAAGTTTTGGGCGGCTCTCGTAGAGGTAGATTGTTGAAATATAGCGATCTCTAGTTTAAATGTTAACCTTTAACTATTTTCTAATGATAATCAAAACATCTTGATGATAATTCTAATAAATTCAATGATATTTGAATTACAGAACAGTGCAAATGTCGCACATTTCGTATTCTATGAAATGCATATATCACAATTAATGAAGCACGTGTATTTTATTATAACAGACAATTTATTTTGACGCGTTGCCACACAGAATCCAAACATCTCTAGTATTTCGGAACTCAGAGCGACCACCCGGCCAAGCTTGTGTCTCCATAAATTCAACTTTATTAGTTATAAATTGCAAATTTATTGTGAAAAATGTAAAAATAAAGAAAAAAAGCAATTATCAAAGAGTCAATAACCCGCCGTGAAAGAAAAAAAACGACTACCTGCAAATTTTTCCATATGAAAAATCAATTTATTATTGGATGACGTTTGGCAAGAATCAACCCCAAAAAAAAGAAGTGAGTTTCGACATTGATGAGCCGTAGAATCGCACACGATGCATTCAACTAATAAAAGTTTCTTTCAACTTTCTCTCAACTTTTAGAAAAGAAAAGATGATATCTCTTGAATAAAGTCATCTTATATACACACGTACGAGTAGGAATTTTTTTAATGTTTAGAGATACAGTTCTTAATTTTCCTTTATTTTTTGCCCTCTTTTACGCAGCGGTAATATGTTTGAAATGATTTACGTTTGGCTATAATGTTATAATTTGTGTGGTGAAGGTGGTGTCGAGTAGCCGCCTCCTTAACTGATCGTGGTGAGGACACTTACACCTTCTCCTTAGTGGTGATGATCATCGTTGTCGTAGTGGTGGTAGTGGTGGCAACTACCACGAAACCCCTTACCTACTGCTGTGCGCTGAAAGAAATCGCTTCGGGACTTGAAAATTGAGAGTAATAAAGTGCCGACGCATATTTTACAAGCCCAATTCACTAACTGGAACTGTACACCTACGGTAACTGTCAATTAGGTGTGAATTACAGCACCGTGTCGACATAAAACTTTGTCTGATTATTTTTCCTTATGAATTTATGTGTGCTTATTATCTTAAATTTTTACACGACATCCTGCCTGAAACTGAAAACCATTTTGCATGAACTAAGCCAAAAGAAAAAGAGCTTCAAGAGTATAAAGACAACAGTCACTAACTTCAAACAACTGTCACTCACAGTCAGGTAAAATGACAGGAGTTTGTTTGTCCAATCGGTACTAATAGATTAAAAGCTTCCTTTGTATTTTATATAAACAATAATGTCAAATGACTTACAACGAATTATTTATCGCTATAAAGGTAGTCGTTGTATTTATTGAAAAGTTAGAAGATATCAATTTGGGGTTCAATTTAGAAACTGGAACGATAAACGACAACAAAATCACCTAAGGTAAATCTTCCAAAGAGGGGTAAGTTTTATGTTTTACCACTTGCCATCACTACTACAATCACAACCATACAGACGAGAACAATAAAGACGTACCTCTACATAGACACACACATACACACATATAAACAACAATGGCTGGCAGACGTTGCCGTGTTACTAAAAAACGAAAAATCCAGTTTGGGCAATTTATAGATACCGGTGTCTGTACATGCACTCTAAACTACAAGTGCAATTCTATTGTAAATGCAATTTATAACTTGACTATAATTTATTGTGTCTGTATAATATTTCTCTACTGGTAGGTACCTGGCCGCGATTCATTGTGGCTGAAATGGTTGTTTAGTGTGCCAACAAAACAACAAATGTATGATGACTTTTGATCGTAAAATTCAAAAACGTAAATGTAACTCACAAATGTGTACGAAATAAAATTATTTGGTGGAAGATTTTAATTTAGAAATACCTATACTAAATATAGAGGAAATGTTGGAAACTGTAAAAAATTTCCTCCACTAATTACTCAATTAGTAGAACCGTCAATGTGTAGTAACACGAATATTTACAATAATGTCAATTATTCTAGTTTGAATTTTGTAAACGGTTGCAGGAATAGTTTATCCTTTGATTATTTTTCAATTACCGTTAGAATCATATGCTTCCTTTCACCTTCAATTTACTTGAAATTTTCCTTTTGTTCCCGAAAACCCCCTCAAACAATGCATAATTAAACTTATTTATTGCTACTTGTGAACAGGGGTACGATACTAATTAAGTACTCACCAAGATGCTGCTATCTATCTTTCAGCACCCAGCCAACACTGCCGTTTACAAAAAGAAAAAAATTGCTCTCCACTCTTACCTGAAAACAGAACAGAAACGACAAAATTACCAACAGAAATAAATCAGTCTACAAAATTATCAACTATCCGTTCATAGATTATTCAAAATTTTCACATTTTAGATGTTGGTGTCATTTCAATGTGACATATAAACTAATTATACACAAATCAAAGAATTGAAAGATATTTTAAGAAAATATAGTTTCGAAGTTTTAGAGAAAAATTAATGGGGTTTTTGTTTGTCTTTGTCAAAGGTCTCCGTAAATTTTCTTGAAAAAATCATACCAAACAGTATTAATCTCTTTTACACGACAACTTGAGATTTTGTGCCAATGAAAACAAACTCTGTTCTAAAGGATTAACTTTGTAATAGTTGTATGTCAAACTAATTTAATGAAAATATGTTTTTCTCTACAATTTTTTTTCCTCTTGTTTCAACAAAACTAATCATTTAATTTAAACGCAATTTATCATCCCCTAATCTGAGTGTTCTCTCAAATTTGTTCGAAAAAATATTTCTTTCTATTTTGCTTTTGTAATAGTTACGCAACAGAAATTCGTATCAAAACAGCCTCTGTATAAACAACTCGTTTCGTTAAGGACGTTGCCTCACTTGTCCTTTAGAAAACTCGCCCCTTTGCGGCTCGTTTTCTAAACGTACGACAAAATCATGCCTTATGAAATTCTCTGCACTGTTCGATAATAATATTGTTTGAGGGCAAATAGTAAAAGCAATTGAACCAAATCATATTTTTCTTGACCAACCATTCTTTCAGCCCTATAATAATAACAATAATAATAATACTTGGAAGAACATTTTCGTTTTCGCTTCAGGAAATTTTCAACACTTCACGTGGGGATGATCCTGATCATTATTTGCATGATATTCGTGTATGTAAGATAGAGTAAAATGACTTATTGTTAGATTGTGATTTAATAGCAACGTTGATCCCAGTGTATATGAACAAGTAGTGATAAGTTTTGTGGGAAAATTGGCTTAAATATGAGTGAGATTTCGAAATATAGGGTTTTGTCAAAACGGAAGTTAAAACCAGCAAAGGAGACAAGGAGAGACAAGTCTTCTCTGGGCCGACAAGAAAACAGACAACGTTATAACTATGGATTTATAACATTTATAAGATGCAATCCACTATAAAGTCTTTGGCTAAGTCTTAGTGTATCTCATACGAACAATACATCCACATAGAAGAGAGAAAGACAAGTGTGCCAACTTAACATAAGGTAGTAGTGTAACATATAAAGGGGAAAGAGAGATTTCGCGATACTGTTGTGAATTGTAAAGTGTTGTCTAACCTGGAATAAATGACTAAGATTTGTGGTGGTGGTGTCTTTGTGTGTTGAATACAGAAGTTATTGTTGGAGAGATAAAATTATGCCTTCCTCGAAGGACAGATTAGATCCTAGTACTACCACTAGAAGCATATATCATCTCATAAAATCTTGTTCATTCCAAGCAAAACTCATCAAAATCCAAAAATAAATTCTGTACCGACTGTACCTGTTTGTTTGAATATTATTTGGAATTTTCTAGTAACTTGTGCAAACTAGCAGAAAGCCAATTTGTAAGTCAATAGTCATCTCGTCTTTTACTCCTTTTTTTTTTATTTTGTTTAGTGGCATTCACAATGGTGACACGCTAAGTGGGCTCAACAAGATTGGAATGCTGTGAGTATTGATTTAAAATTGCGGTCCCTTTTCCATTCCTGCTTACAGAGTCCCTCTGTCTCTTTTCAGTGACGTGTCTCCCTGAGGAACTTCGTGATTGCACCTGTCCATATATCTCCCCATTTATTGCATATAGTGAAAAAGAGTGAGAAAGAAAATGAGAGTGAGAGAGAAAGTACCAGTTTAGGAGAACCTAGAAATGGACAGCGACGTTGCCCTTTTTCGCTGAAACGACAGAAGAGCTGTCTAGTAAGGGAAAATCGACGACCGAATTTCTAGATAATGTCATTTCACCTTCAGATTTATAACAACCCTTTAGAAAGAAAACATATTTCAAACGATAAAACTGATACTTTTCAAAAACTGAATCTCGACGTATAATTTTTAATTGAAAACATCTATAAAATAAAAGGACACAATATGAGATAACAGAAGTTTATGATAAAAAAAAAATATACAACAATGTATCAATAGGAAGATGAAATATTTCGTTAAATATTTGACAGTTGGATCTTTATAAACATATTTCCTCAAGAAAAAAATATAAAACTTTATGGTACAGTTATTTAACAATCTGCCCCACTAAATCAAAGAATTTTTTGCTACACCAAAATCTTTTCTGAATACAGACATGATCAAAATTTGTAATATTTTTATTTTATTTTAATTTCAAAGCTTTCAAACTCTAAAACAACACGTTCAAACGTGATTGGTTCTCTATTGTTCGGTCGATCTGCTCAAAATTCAAAGAAAGAAACAGTTTACAAGAAAATGAAGAGCAAATCGTTATCATTTGTACACCTGGCTCGCACACATCTCTGTCTCACCCTTTCTCACTGCCACACTATCATCATAGCCGTTCACTGCGTCTAGAGAGAGAATCTTTCCAATCCAATTCCGTCCGGAATATTACAGCGATTCATCGGATTGCTTTTCCTTCACACCGCAACATAAAGCAACCCATACGCCATATTATGAATGTTGAATGCAACATCTGTATTCGAAGAGAGTGAGGGATCATCGGCAGGCAAGAGAGAAAACTCAGATATTTGGTTGGCTTTTCTCACATCGTAAATATATATATCGACGATGCCCTGGCAGGACAAGGAAGGTATATGCCTATAATAAAAACACTTCGGCGAAATCGAGAATTAAAAATTCAAGATTTGTCGATTTGATGGCGATCACGTCGGAATTCTTTAGTATTCACAAAGAACATCATCTCATTGATAATGGAAGATGATACTGATTTATTTTGAGTTAAAGAAAGAGATGTAAGATACACACACTACCTGGAGAATAAGTTTGCAAGTGTTCAGAGTGATTTTATTGAATTTACACAACATCGGGGTAGTGTCGTGACAAGAAGAAAATCAGATTTTTCAAGGGGTTTCCTTACACTTCGTATACCTACTTAATATAACCCATATGAGGGGAATATTTCAATAAAATAAACTAGTCTCCATAATCGTACTTATCCACATCATTCTCAGTTTAATTCAATTGCTTGAACAAACCGAAAGTCCGCAAAGTTTATTTAGTCTAAAAGCAGGAACGTTTTTAGTAGAGAGCTGTGGGATGAAAGCAATTCTCTATGTGAATTACCTGGAAATTAACCGTGAACGACTCGCGGAACACAGAATGAACCCCACAACGTCTATGTATACCTATAGTCGTGTAGAAGAGAGTAGTAAGCAAGCGAGCAACAGGAAACCTGCAGCACAAGCACTCATTACCGCCACCCGCCACCACCACCACCACCACCATCACCACTACCCCTGAAGGGTTCGCGTATTACAAGCTGAAAAGGTAGGGAAGAGACGAACGACATCGTACATACACAGAGAGAGTAGAAGTAGAGAAACTGGTATGCTGACGATGGCTTTTACCGGGCACTACGAAATTACTAAATATCGAGACATTTAACGTTCTCCCTTATTCTATCCTTGTCTATTGCACTATATTCACTTGACGGTTTCTGAGTCAATTCTACGTTCTCATTTAAACTACCTTTTCCCCAAACGTAATTCAATTACACTTAAATGCTGAAAATTTTTAATGAAATCCGAACGGACTATCCGACCCAGAACTTCACCAATTCATTTACAATATTATCAAACAGTAACACAAGCAGCTTTGTTGTTAAAATCAGACTTTTAAAAAAACATTTTTTGTTAGAATTCTTTATAAAGTATCGATTACTGATATCTCAATGCAAGTTTTGGATCACTACGCTCGGCACGTTCCGTACAGTCACTAGTTGTTTGAGCTAGTGAAACAAAAGGTGAAAGTGTAGTATGAGATTTTCACCCTGTCTCAAGTCCCTTAAAGAACCAACGTTTCAATGCCTTCCTACTTTAAACCGCTCCCTAAAGTAATGTGACTGATCGGATACTAAAATAGAATAGATCTTAAAACAGGGACAAAGGACAGTTCTACCCGAAAGCGGACTGATAACAGATTCTATCAAAGATTCAACTCGGTTGTCTTGTTATATCAAAGTGAATTTAATTATTTTAATTTTACCAAAACATTTTAATGGAAAATACATTCGTAAAATGCCAACATGAAGGTGATAGAGTTCAAGATGTCGGCAATTTCCTGTTTCAACCCTTCAGGTGTATTACACCCTTTCTAAAGTAACGTCACTTCCATCCATTCATTTCCCTTCTCTTTGAATTAGCGTCGTGAAAATTCCCTAGCAAAACCTCAAGTCTATAATTTTGAAAACATGACGCTAACGCAACCTGTTTACATATTCTTGTGGAACAAACTGCCAGTAACAAATTAAGAACAGAGGTATTAATTGTGCCGGTGTGCCACTGTCGACACTGCCACCACCAGAGCTATACTGTTATATTGTTTTCCACAACTTCGTCGTATTTTCTTCTCTATTCCATGGTTCTTGAGTAGAAATAAACTTAACCGCCGACAATGGAACACATTAAATGGTAAATGAGCTCAACATTTAATGTAGTTTACAAGACAACTCAAGAGGAATAGTTTTAAGTAAATAAATGAATCAATTAAGGTGTACTCTATATTAATTAACAAACTTCCTGCACCGATTATTGCGCGGCTTCCAATGACGGTAATAATTAGTCGCCGAAAAGTTGCCAAGTTCATATTCATAAATGTACGGTGTGCCAACTTAAATGCGAGTATTACCGCAGCAAATTGGTTTAAAAGTTTTATTTATTACTTTGGAAATTACTCGACAACTGTGATAATAGTTGATCGCTTACGAAACTTATCGTAAAAATAATAAAACCTTAAAACTTGTGAGTTGTAATTTGAAAATTGTAGATTATTTCGGATATTTTTCATTTTTATATAAAGAAATCGCTGAGGCTAACATGTTTGCCGATCCACGGTCTGTACAACACAACGGTACGGTAGTGGTGTGTTTATCAAGTCCCGTTTTCTCCCCTATCAAACTTGTTTATCATCCACTACGCACACGGCCCCTGTTATTGCCTACCTTTCCGATATGCACGAAGGAATATTGGATATCCTGCCAACTCTAAATATTTTATTTTCCGCACGAGGCATACGACGTTAGTTTACATATGTTGGACGTGATTCGAAAGCAATTTTATCACAGTGCTTTAGGAACTTTTGCCGACCATCTATTCTCATTGTATGTAGTTCCTCGTCTTCATTTCGATATATTTTCCGGCTTTTACTACCCCTTTATTCTCAACTGATACCAAACTACTTATAGCAAAATAAAACTACAAAACCAAATGAAAGAAGAAACCCGAATTGTATATATATTGTACATGTTGGGGGTATTTTTTCTTGTCAGTATGTCGTTGTCAACGGGGTCTATTCGTCCTTTGGGGTAAACGAGGAGACGGCAAACTAACGAAAACGTAACATAATATATATTCATTGTGACCCTCTGGACGATGTTTCCTGGCTATTTCTACGCTCACCTGAGCACTGGAATAGTCAGATAAAAAGGTTTTAGTAGTTTAGGTTTCACCATTTTTCTTGAAACATAACATTATATTATATGCTTTTCTTTTACATTAAAGTCTGTATGGTTATGTGCCACATAAACCACATTGATTTCCCTTTCTCATTTCCAGATGGCCTTGATGCAATCAATACTCAAATCAGTCCAGTACAGTTTCATCCCCTACACACTATAAGAAAACTTAGAATTTGGTTGGCTATATTTTAGGGGAGAGGTAAACTGGCTCATCATTAATATCGGTGATAGCTGTTTGATCGGCGGCAATCCACATAGTACAGTTAATGCGGTGGCAAGTGCTCCCGGGGGTTAAACGTGGGAACAACGCTAACACCCTCCCGAGGGAGGTTTTTGATCATGGAATTGCCCAGCTTCAACGGTTGTTTCTCTACTCTCTAAAATAGTTATTCACCATTATGTTGATGTAATAATAACAATAATAATTCTAGGTTTTTATTAATATTTTAGTTTGAAAAACAGAACCGGATTTCGGTAGGTCACTGAACGCTGTAAAGAATTTATTTTAATTACACAGTTTTATTTTATAGCTTCCACCTTCTAAAGTTAGGTTAGTTAGGCTTTTTCCAGGAAGTTCCCAACTACCTAGGTTGGAAACGAAAATAGTTTCAATAATTCGTGACTGATCTCCTAATAAGTTCATTGGTTTTGGTTGATTTTAAAATCGATCTATAAAATGAACTGTTTCCTACATCAATTTTATAACGTGCAGAAAAAAAATGGATGCACAAAAAGAAAAAAGTACAAATTACAAAGTTTTTACTAATTCTTTTAACCTGAAGCAGAAATTTTTATTAATGGATTTCTCAAGTAAAAATGAATGCTTTAGCAAATTCTTTCCATCGTCTTAGCTCTTACCGGTATATCCACCCCTACCCCCATTGCCAAATAATCCTCACCCTCGCTAACATTTGTCAAGTATCCCGAAAACGAAAATAAATTCTGATGCGAATCGACTTTCTAAAGGTAGTAGTAGTAGTGAGAGAATACTAGGAGGGTGTTTTATCGACCTGTGTTGGCGGCTGCCCACCGGCCGAGGTAACAATATCATCTATTTCTCTCCCCCCTTTGCTTGGTTGAGTTCACCAAACCACCACCACCCCCCTATTTCCAGTTGTGTTCGTCCCCACACACCGAAATTCACGGCGCAAATCCTCTACTACGTAGGCCACTCGGCGCCTACACTGAAAGAGATAACAATGGGACTTGGACTTTTAAATTATAAACCTTACACAAATAAAATTCAAATTACCAACTGCTGCAACCGTACAATGACGATGAGAATATAGCAACAACAGTGGAGGAGAAAGGAAAATCGTGGTCTTAAATCGTGTACACCAATCATGATACAATTTTACCTTTCCATTGTGGAAAATGCAATTTTGATATTTGAAGTAATTTTGTTTTGTATTTTTATGGTCCAGTGACCGATTAACCGATTGAGAATCCATTGTATTTCTGTGGTCATTACTGGAGAGTTCACTCAAAAAAGAAAAGGGTCTTTTGATGTTTGTAATTTCTTTTAATTCTGAATTCAAGCAAAATATTCGTAAAGCTATAATGAGCAGCTTTTATTTATTAGAACTGGAAAAGGTTCATACACATGTAAATATTAAAGGATTTCGGCAAATCCTCTAAATCAGTTTAGATAGTTATTTGAATTATTTTTAAAAAGGTAACTGTATTTTGTGTTCTTGGAGGAAATTTGATTTAGAGGATGGCCATTGTGTCATTAATTCGGCTATAAATCTGACAAACTCTGTGAAAATCATGTAAGTGACTGATAACTTGCCAACCTCTTGTTCTTTAATATCATGTTTAAAACAACGTGAATCTTTTACTTTCCAGGGAATAAAGGTCGATTAGTTCTTCTGATCTTGGTTCGAACGGCGTTGTAAATGAAGATTGTTCTCAATTTAATCACCGTCGTGTTCGTTGTTTCGTTCAAGGTGCTGGCACGTGATCGAATTCCCAACATCTCAGTTTGAGACTCGTATCAGCACCTGTAATAGTAGTTATCAGCATCCACCCTCCTCCAATCCGTCGTCCTGAATCTATCACACAGCAAACACCGTTCTCATTTACTCTTCCTTTTATCTTGTACTCATCACATCCCTGAATCCCTCCGGACTCACCTAGCCAGTAGAGCGGTGGTCCCCTCCAATGCCCAGATGATGAAATCCAATTTAGGTCCAAGGAGATGTGATGGGATAGCCTAGGTATAAGTAGATGTATCTCTCTTTGGTGCACTATCCCTCCTCTCTCTACTGCCTCTCTTCACCTTTCTGCCACTGGACTATGACGACGACGACGACGTCCTGCAGCCACTTACCGGGCCGTACCGCATCACAACAATGAGTGTTTATGATGGCGCCTACTCGACGATCGCCATAGCAACGGACGTCGTTGGAAGAGGTGTGTCACCTATGCGGGGGTAGTTGTAGATGACAATAGGGATAGTTTGCCACAGCAGAATTATTTTTCATGTGTATTATGAGGACTAATCAGAGCGACCAACGATGACGACATTGTGTAGTTCCATGCTAACGATACGTTGCTAGCAGGAGGGTGACCTTTCGAATGATCTCAACCAATACTGACGACGACGACGACGACGGTTATTTTCAACTTGAATCGGAGCGCGGAAAAAACGAGGGTGGAAAACGACAACGATTGATATGCGATATGCGTTCAGATTTGGACGAACACTGTAAGTGTATATAGGTGCGCTTTGAAAAGTCTCCAGAAAGACGCGGAAAACTGTAACGAAGATGAATTAATGAAAGCTTAACAATTAACAAATCATCCTGTAAGATATAAATTTTGAATATTTGCTTTGAGTGACAATAAATCTAGACAATATTGGTTGAAATAAAGCATTTAAACTTTTAATGAAACCTGGAAAATATTAGAAATGAACTAATACAGAAAGTTTTAAAAAGAAATCTGTTTTCCTTGACAACTCCTCTCATATTGTTGTTGTGATTGATGCATTTTTCATTCCAACAATTTCCAATTCAATAAACTTGGCTTTCAACAATATTTTCGATGCTTGTGGCAATATGCTATACCTATGTGTGGTGATCGTTTACCGTATATATGTATCTTCTCAACCTATTAAAAACTGCAAATTGATCGCTTTCAATTCTCAAACACTAATCTCCTAAATGCTTTATTTTAAAAACTAACCGACTATTACTATCATTAATAATTTATCGTTCACATATGTCTGTTGTGATCATCCTCCTCCTTTCCATTTTGTGTTTTTTCGTTTCATTCCAAGCACATAAAATCGACGATCAACAGAAAATTCTTCCTCGATAGGTAAATCATCTTTGGTTTCTGTTTGGATGACGACATATAGTGAAATTCCACCAGGAACAACCGTTTCTTCCACTACGTTGGCGATTTGTAGAGCAAAGAAGGATGGGTCAACCATTCCATAACGATAAAAGAAACCTAGTTGAATTTATGAGGATCAGATGAATCGACACTGTTACATGATTGATTTATTGTGACTTTGATTGATTGGTTCTACCTTTAAATACAGTTTGTTTAACTGGAGGTTTTTACTCTGTCGGAAATATTCTTGTAAATATATATTTATATTGGTCAAGCAAACACACACACAAAGCCACCCAAAACTGGCGTATTCGTGTTGTTAACTATGCGTAAACGATGGTCTGTCGTCAATTAATCCACACACAGTCTCTGGCTTTACCAAAACGATTATATTAATTAGTGGTCAAAGTAGTTCCCTTTATGGTCATCAATGGCTGATTTCTTAATAATTCACAAACACACAACTTAGCAACTCAGATTAACTAAGGAAGGTTTGTGACGTGTTCAAAGCAAATTGAGCCGCCCTTCTCTAGATTGACCAAAGTGGACAGACACACGATTGCAATTAAGACCAACAGGGGATCATTTTGTACATTTTAATCAAACAACGAAAGCTGTATTCATAATTTATCAAAAGCGAACGAGATGAATTATACCCGATGGCAGTCCATAGTCCCTATCTCTACACTATGTACTTTTTATTTCCAGTTAAAAGCCCTATATCACCAAAATAATGGTTTTAAAAGAGGAAACCAATAATAACAACAACATATGTATTGGATAACCGATTCATGACACATTGATTGTTTTTCCTCTTTGTAGTAATTGATGGAAAGGTGTTATAGACAGGATGGGGGTACAGGTCAGTAAATCCCAAAGTCCCAGACCAAATTTGAAAGACAATTACTAGTGAGTTAGTGTAACACTGATAGCAGATAGCACTCAATAATTCAGTTACCTTGTGTCCGTGATAGCTGACAACCTGCAACTCGATGCAGTTATATAATAGAATTGAATAAACAGGACTACTGCAAATATTCTGATTTTAGGAGAATATTTACAATGTAACTCTCCATAAAAGTAGCAATTTTCACATTTTCTCTCAATGTATATCGTTCAAAAAATACTCGATACCTTCCTAGAAGATATTTCACTAATATTGCACAACTATTGTCACTTATATCTGTGGAAATTACCTTCCGATCGAGACATCGACATCGTCGAAAGCTCATTCTAGAAGATTTTATTTAGACTATTTATAAATTTTGAGCACTGGTATAAATGTTGAAAAGACAAGATCTTTGAATGGCATTTTTAAATTTTATGACAGAGAACTACCAATATGGTCATTTTCGTCAGTTTTATCCTTTTATTTGGAATTACACGTGACACAATCGATCAGAAACTACAGACTTTTTTCGACTTGAAGAATCGCAGGAAAATTAGAAAAAAAAAAGTAAACGAAAATACGAACGAATCATTGAATGAATGAATCAGATCTTTGTTCATTCACTATAAAATTTATTGAATTTGTATATTGAAGTTGAATATTCAACTCGTACGTAATTTATCTTTTTCTCATCTAATTTTGTTCTCTAGAATCGAAAAAAAAGGACGTTTCGAACAGATGATTTAGATTAGTAAGAGTAGGAAAAGAAAGCATTGTATGGACGTATATACCGGTATATCCAGAAAACAGTATGGTCTTGAGAAGCACGAGAGCAAGAAAAATGACAGATATTAGCAATCTTCGATGATGGGAGCCGATAGGAAAATAAGGAATAAGTAAGGGGTCACGTCGAGCTTGTTATCTCGCTTCGATTCATGTATGAGACATTGCCAATATCTATCATTTCTTTTGCTCTCGTGCTCTTCAAGACCACACTATTCTGTGAATATACCGGTATACACGAAGAACAACATCTAGACAAATAACTTTTCAACAACTTTACCTCTCCACTGAAGACATACAATCTCAATAAAATAGACATAGAACGATAGACAGATATACAATCGTTTTGAATATTTATGCAAATTACTAAAGCGAGACACAACAAGTTAGTTTAAGTAGTTCGATTTTCAGGGAAAACAAAAAGTTTTTCCGATCAAAAATCTCATCCCCTAAATTTATTTTCTTAAATAAATAGTGCTTGAAAATTATTGGATATATTGTTATTTTCGAGAGAATCAATCTGTTATCTTCTTATAAAATGAAATCGGTCTGGAACAGTTTGATTTTTCTGCAACATTTACCTTAAAATAAAAACGAAATAGATGATTTTTTTTATGAAAATTTTTAATCAAAATAAACCTAGAACAGAATCAAATTTGATAGTTTATTGTAAAGTTTCAGGCATTCGCCCTCAATAGCATATTCAACATAAATACAACATAAACAAGAATAGATTTTACCATACAACATATGAAAATGGTATAATAATTGCAAAACAAGTTGTCTCTAATTATTTAAATATTTTATGTTCTGCAGGTTGTACTTTCTATGTTAGTGCACCATCATTATATTGTTGGAAATTTAAACGAAATTTACATTAGAAATCCATTACAACCTGAATTCGTATACATCCGAGATGATATTTTCAAATTAATTTATATCCTGATTAATTACAAACGATAGAACAGGTGCGTGTGTCCTAGATTAAATCATATATTTACAGTTGTTTCTTTGAATAGTATACCAGATCGGAAGACGACGACAAAAACAGAAGTAGAGAGGCGCCATATCGAAACTAATTTTAAATTAGTCGGATATCTATAGTATAGGTGTGAATCCACCACATGCCCCACACACGTGGACAATAGAAAGCTTCTAATTTTAGCTGGAAAGACTTCTCTAAATTCTGTTACATTTGCAAGAAAAAATAAGTCCAATTCTAAACAGTTCTCGATTCTTCCTTATTCTGAACGGAATGGTGTTGAAAATAGTAATCTATTTCCAGAAAATTAATCTAAACATGTAAAAATATGTCAGATTGAAGTGCTAAATGTCAAAATAACCGCGATATCGCAGTGACAGACAAAAACTGGAGCTAATAGAGGCTTTTATCGTCCAAACATCAAATGCATCTACATATAAGACAGTGCAGTTTTAAAGTAGGTTTGAGACGTTCAAGTAAACAAACATGAAAGCAATGTGGAGCCTCGTACATAAAAGGATTTGTCATCATATTTCACGTGTCACGGGTCCTTTTACCGGGTCACTTGTGCTGGTGGTGAACGTTGCGCCTTACTACTAGAAGAGCTTCTTGCCAACTGGCCGTGATTGACGACCGCATGGTTCACAATAAGTTCACTATAAGTTTGTTGTTATTCACGTTAAAATTGAGAGGAAAAAAATAATGAAACTATTTCAATTCATAAATTTCTATACGCGCGTTGTTATTGGATTTCAACAAAAACAAACTACCTTTAGAACTGCGTCATGTATAATAAAAGCATCACACCTGGGACACGTTCCACCCAGATATTCACTTCTAAAAATAACGAAATAAAAAATGACCAAGTCTGAAATTAACTTCAAAGATACAGAGACGGTACTATTTTTAATAATTATTAAACAACAAACAGTGAAATGGGGAATTTTTATTTTATCTTCTACTATCTATTTTCAATAAAATTGTGCTGAACAGGTGCAATCGAGATATTGATGGCGGAAAATTTTCTTTTTCGCGTTTTTTTTTTCTGGAAAATATTTTTGACAATTTTGCACCAATTCTACACACCAGTCTTTGATCTTGATTTATTCAATTTTAACATGACATGAAACATTAGTATCTTGAGTTGTCTTAAAAGATCCAAAATATGTTTATAAATAAACTCTAGCGAACATTTCAACAATCTAAAGATGACAATATTGAAAAAAAATTAATTAAAATATCAATTGCAATTCTAAAATTTGAGATATCTCCAAATTGAATTGGCACAAGTAAATTGTAATAAGAGTATTTTAGTATAGTGTAGGTACAATATTCTGTAAAGTGATTTAGTATCTGTTCGTAATTCCAATCCAAAATAAGGAGTCTACTGACTACAGATCAATTCTATGATACATATGGTGTTTTTTTTTTTAGGAGTAATACGACTTAATTTACGATTGTTGTTACGACCACACGAAAGTAAATTCATCGAAATGAGTTTAACAGATGTTTAAAATGGGACGTTCTTAATTTTTGCTAGTGCATCTTGAAACTGTGTGTGTCTGTTCTTAGCTGCAATTTGCAGCCATTATCCAAACACACAAAAAAATATCAGCCTATCAAAAAACACTATTTAAATTCAAGAATCGATGCAAAGATAAGGAGGCAGGTAACAAATGGGCGTTGTTTAAGCCTCCATATAGATTAGTCGATGATAAATTGTTCGGTCATAGCCTATCAGAATTTCATATCAAAGTGGACTTAGGAGCGCTAACAGCAGTCAGGTAAGATGATCTGTACACTACAACCATATTAGCATGCTTATTCACTAGTTGTTGATCTGCGAACACAGCACGGGTGCAACTCATTAGAATTCTATTTCAAACGAAAACGTGGTGCTAAGATATTTATCTTGCAGCTCATCCCGTCTCCAGTAAACACCGATTGTCTTTAACACAAAAACGAAGCAGAAGTTGAGAGAAGAAAAGTAGAAGGTAGAAAAAAAAACAACAACGTTTCATTGTAAGTAATCGTTTATCCCATTCGTCTGTCTCGACTGCCTGCTTGCCGACGACGACGACGACGACGACTTGTTATTACTTACGAAAAAGGAGGATGATAAAGAGAGATTTTCCATGAAAAATCTACCCTTATATGCGCACACCTTGTGCACACACATACAATTTTGCGACATTCCACCGTTATTCTCGACGACCATAGGGCGCCATCGGCAGGCCCGTTTTTTTTTTTTTTTTTTTTTTAACAAGAGGGATAATGAAAAGTGAGCTTGAGCTTTTTAGACTTTGATGTATTCACAAATTCATACCGACTTCACGTCGATGAACTCTAAAAACTCATCTTTTCAAAACGTAATTTATCTTCGTTTCACGGTTGTTTTCAGTGTTTACGCCCGTGCGTCTGGAATAATTGCAGGTTACATCGGTATTCATTCCTCTAGTTCTTTCTCTGTCTCGTTCTCTTGTAATGATTGCATCTCGAAATACACAACTTTTTCTTATTCACAACAAATTATTAGAAAAAATTGTATTCATTAAAACTTCCTGTATTGTTTTAACTGATGAGTATAGAGGTGGGAGTCGTAAATTTGAAGGGAGAACGTCTCTACTCTTCAACAGAAACTGAGGTAGAAGCGGTCGTCGCGAGGGCTGCTAATGGCAGCAGCCAGTACAAACTATTAATCATGTCAAGTGTTGCAGCAACATGGCCGCTACGTACACGGAACATCCATCGCAGATAAACACATTACGTATGGATCCGGTATAACGATAAACAATTCCACCGAGGTAGCCTTATCAGTCAGTATATGGGGGCCGCCCACTAGGGGCCAATACCCACGACGCGACACCGGTGCTTTATTTGTACGCCCTATAATACTATACTTCACACGTGGGATTGATAAGTTTGGTTTAATTGCGGAAACCATTCCCTGATAGATGATTTGTACTTTGCATTCTCGATTTATACAACATTAATAATATTTTAATAACTTCCTACGACATTATCACGTGTTTTTACGTATCGTTTTTTTTTCTAAACAAAAGAATCTCAAGAATATTGAATCACAACGATTTCTTTGTATTCTTCTTTTTGTCTTGAAAAAGAATCATAAACTTATCTAACCCTGAAGGTTATCGTTAAGCCTCGACGATAACCCTCTTTCAGTAAGGTGCCCATGTACGCACACACACACACACACACAGACACGATTACACACGCACAAGATTCAAAGCGACTATTTGAAACCCCCTACCCTTATAGTTTCTCTCCAGGGATCAGGTATTAAAGCAATGAAAAAGTTGTTTGTTTTGTGGCACATGTGCCCCCACGTAGGTAGTTACTACTAGTACTACTACTACTACGACTACTAAATCAGTATCAGCTGCTCCTTTCATGAACAACTGTGCATGAAAAAATATGCTGAAATTCAATATTTACAAAAGGGTGGGGGCCTTCATACATAATACAAACATACACATCACCTATAAACAGAAAACAAACAGGAAAACTTTTTTATGATTCACCTTGAGTTGCATCGTTTAACACAAATTCTATAGAGAACTCCAAATTGAAACTTTTTTTTGTTCTTCTTTTCTACAACTTCTGGCTAAATTATTCATTTTGTTTTTACGACAAAATTATCGCGTATCATTAATTCCATTCGCTCCCTCGCCGTTTTTATTTTCTCGTTATTATTGTGCAGGTAAGCTTTTTTTGTAGCGATGTGTAAAAGTCAAACGTCAGGGGAGCAGTAGTTGTACAGCTGGCTAGATGTACAAAATTGGTGACGGTTCATGCCTGTTATCCCGATGATTCGTAAAGGTTGAATACAGACTGACGATGAGGGGGACACACAAAAATTTCTCTCAATTCTGAGCGACTGTACTACAACTACTACCGTTTTAAATCTGTACATATATAGTGGTGATGGTGACACAAGGGGTACAAAATTCACCCTCTTGCTCATTCCATATATGATCTATTGCACAGAGGCGTCCATGTGTGTACGTTGTCAACCGCGCGTGCCCATTGTATTCGCGCAATGTATACGAATTACCGGTCGCACACACACGTTCATTCATAATCAGAAATCACATTTGCGTTATTTTATGGGCACGTGTTTACATAGAGCAAGAGGGAGAAAAAAAGGTAATCCCTTTGGATTGATGCAAATAAATTTATTGAAAATAGAAATCAGAAGGGCAACATTTAAAAATGTTTACAACTGAAATAATAACAATTTGATCGGGTTTTTACTAGCTTTTCAGTAAAAATGTTTCATGATTTTATTTTTGTAAACTTTATTGGATACGAAATCTCCCACTTTACAATAAACTTCTGAATAAATATTTGAAGTGTAACTAGTGAGAATCTCTCGTTTCATAGTTACATTCAAAATATCATCATCTCTATATTACAGCTATGACAAATGTGTCGCTAAATGAGAATTAATGCAGTTTAAGTTTAAATAATGACACCTATAAGAAGTTAGGTAAATTCTAGAGTAGCAACTTGGTTGTAATAACCCAAATTACCTTAATGATGATGGATGATAAACAAGAGACACAACGAAAATCATAAACTTATACTTGCCTCTTTAATTCCTTCGAGTTTGAGTGTATGTTTTACTTTATTTTCTACGAAAATTTGTTAAAGAAAAAGAATATTTTTTCCGACCTACACCTAATCTCTTGTTTTTCACCTTCACCGTCATCGCCCATTTCTTTCCGAAATAAATCACTCGGCAATTTGAAAGAAATCAATACCCTTTACGGATGTGACTCAACCAAGATTTCCACCAAAACGGTTGCTTACCTGGAACAAAGACATATAATAAGTGCACCGATCAGCAAATCTAGTTCTACTGTATGTATGTGTGTGTGTGGGTATATTCAAATTTCATTAATTCCAAAGTGAGATCCTGGTACAATCTTAACTTATCCGGTAACACAATCGGTCTAGATTACGTTGGTATTATCCACCTTGTCTACCTCCGATAATTCTCTTCTCTCTCTGTGTGTGTGTATTAAGTTAATTCGTGGGTTGACTGTTCCGAGTTGTCGTTGTTTAAATTTCACAAACACGTGCTTCCCAACAACAAGTCGTAGTCGGTATTACATTTAAGTTAATTAGGAGGCAATGTTTTTGGGGGGATGAATGCTGTGCGGGCCGTGGTAATGGTGGTAACGTGAAAAATATTTCATCTAATTTACACTAATTATTACAATAATGGTGATGATGGTGGCTTATATTAAGTACCTACAGTCAGAAGAATTTTGAGGCAGATTTTTCTGTCGTTCTCTAGTCAACCCTTATGTTAAAATAAAAATTAAACCATTCCCAAATGCAGGCCAACAGAAGTCGTCTGATCAAACCCTTTAGGGCAAGTAGGGATCCAAAATACCTTTCGTACTAAAAAAATTGATGGCAATTTAAATAGTATCTAATCAATTGAGATAAAATTCACAGGAAACATTGATTACGTTCATTACAACAGTGGATCGCTATAAAAATCAACTATCAAAGTGTTGTAAAAGTCCTGTACGTAAAAACCTCTCTTTAATTGATTCTAAAAGTAGTTGGAATGACTTGAGCAATAAGCATTAAACTGAGCATCCTATGAACGTAACAAGAATTCAAATCAATATATGTTTTTCAAATAATAGGTAATGTAAATGGGGATTTTTTCCTCTCAGTTTCATCAAAATCCAGCAATTTATTTTCCGGGTAAATTAACAATGTTGAAACTAAAGTCTTGGCTTTAAGCTTCAATGTAGTTAAGGATAAGTTTCGTCGCTTTATATAGTTCAGGTGGAGTATAATAGAGGTGGATGGGTTTCAATTAACCTCACTCATTCCTAGTTCTATCTCTGTCTGTCTTTCATCCCATCCCCATTTGATAATACCACCCACTTCATTTACTAAGCTCTATCGCAGGAAGATAGGCTCAAAGTGAAACGACCAACTTACCATAATAATCTATTATGTGTGCTTACCTTTACGTTCATATATAGTTTAAATATATAGAAAGCTTTCAGTGTGGTAACACAATACTTACATTTCAAACTTATCTTTTAATAATGTGAACCTTAATTGTAGAAAATACTATCATGTCCCCTGAACTTGGCGCAAATTCTAAAACGGAACTCATCTCTTATCTAATTAATTACTGCAAGTAAACTATAACAATAAAGGGGATATCTATTAATCTATTAATTTATTAGTGCCCACTTAGGGTTTCGTATATTAAGATGGTTGTGGAAGAGATTCAAATTCTTTGTAAAAAAAAAATTGATGTGAACTCTGGAAAAAAACAAGATTTCTACATATATGAACAGATACGTCTCCCAACCCATATGGAGTCGCTGGCCGTTTCGATGGAGTTGATTACCGTCAAGGCTATATCAATCAACTGAAGTGGATAAGCTTGTTTAATGTTAGCAGACATAAATGGCAGACTCGTACTTTTAATTTAACCTGCTGTTGGATAAAATACCTTCAATAATAACTGGCACTGTAGCAATAACAACAATAATAACACAGAAAATGTACCAGTCATGGTCAATTTCTGTTATTTGATCAATTCAACAACAAAACAACGTTTTGTTTCTCTGTCTTTTCTGAAATAATTTCATAAAAGACAGAAGACCTACGACAACAGCACCAAGTGTCTGTATTAATTAAATCGTTATACCTAAAACCTAGTTTGCTACTAGTAGCATTAAATTCAAACATCATAAAGTGTAAATTTTGTAAGTCTTGTGGAACAACACACCGACCGCAGCACTTTGCCAAACCCCCCTTTTAACTTAACTCCAACTCTCTCACTTGCTCTTTATTATAACAACCAACTCTAATATAGAATTTGGTCCTCTATTCTTCTTCTTCCTCCTCCAACATCCACACATATACACAGAAAATTAGCTTACTTGTTACCTCGTCGCACCACTTACTAAATTAATCTATTAAATTAACGTTGAATGTGTGTGTATGTGTCGGTGAAACTGTTCCTGTCACCTACGTTACTTGCAACACCTCCAGTTGTTTGACTCTTCTTTCCCACTCAACAATTATCACATACAGACATACAACTCATTCTTTTATTCATTTTTTCAAATAGAGGATGTATGGAATGAACGAATCAAGACCCACGTAAATATGATAGAGGAGAGATGGCAAAGTTCAAGGCATCAACCTGGACAATTTTTTCTCTGCCTAATTATTAACGATTGCGCTCACCTTACCTATTGTCACGGGTCAAATAAAAGGTAACTCGAACAATTGGGATCAACGAACATAAGTACCTATAATCCGTAAAATTTCTACTTTTTGTTATAATTTTCCGGAGTTAGCAAAATTAATATCAAGGTACATGGTGTTATCGAATCCATAAATTCATACAATCCCGCCTAATCTCATGTTTATAATGCAATTGGAATGATAAGTGGAACAAAAGTAAATGATGTCCTAGTGCACTGATAATGCACACAACAATGTAATCATTTACAACAAAATAAGTGAGGTCATGAATTTTTTCATTCATCTGGCCGTCCTTCAATTTTATTGAATTTTCTGTTTAAAATTATAGATTTGGTGAAAAAAAAATGTCAGTGTTTTAAAAGACTGGCTCAGGTCCAAATATACCACGAACCCAAACCTAAATTTAATTTACTTGTGTTGGCACAATTACTAGAAAAATTACATACATCGGTAATCTGTATTACTAACGCCATAAAATAATTGGTATCATGTATCTTCGTTGATATGAAAACCAACTTCTTATTATATGATTAATGTTGGAAAAGATTCTTCAAAAGTTCAATGGTCTTCTAGTTATATTATAAAAGCTTTTTGATATTTTGCCATCAACTAGAGACGAAGTCTTAAATTAATTAATTGTTAGTGTTGTTGGTTAATTTTCGTGTTTGTAAAAGCTAATTTGCACATAAACATCTCCGAAACAACAATAATTATCAATAAACGAACCTTTATCAGGAAGAATGCTTGAAAGGAATTGACAGACAAAATTGATCAGAATCAAATTAACAACAACAATAACAAGAAAAATATGATAAGAGAGGAAAAAAACAAGATGGAAAATCATAGATGTCAATCAAACAGTAGTTGCGGTGGTGGTAGCCTTCGAGACGAAATCAATTCCCTGGTCCAATCTTGAGTCCGTTTCACGAATAGTCGAGGAGGGTTAATTTTCCCTTTCTCAGCACACATAACTTCTATACCACATGACAAACACTGTTGGAAGTTTGAATTATCTCACAGAATTGGAACGTCTTAGATGTAATGAACACGTCAGGGAAGCAATCAACGCATCTCTCACCGGTTTTACTACAACTAAGGTAAAACAGAAAATGTGTTTGTGTGTGTCGGTGTGTATAAATGTCGATACTTTTCCAAACACATGAAACACAAAACTATCTTTTAAGGGTTGACCACATACAGAGAGTCTGTACAATAAGATGACAATAGTCAACAACTCAATTGGATGTACTACAGTAGTCCCACTGTCAATTCATCCGGTTAGAAACTTTATCTGTATACTCACTATCTATTAACTCATCGTCTACAGATGTAAAGAAAATTCTAGAATACCCACATGGACAATCAATTAAGCGATTAGGTATAGTTAGAATACGGAGATAAAAGTCAATTTTTTCCGTGATACACAAGAATTACAATCGTATTCTCCCTTTTTCTTCAATTGAACATCATTTTTGATACACATATATTTGTGTAATACGTTCAAATATAGAGAAATCAACGATCTCCTACCCAGCAAACGACATATCAGCTCATTGCACCTTGAGCAAATGGACTTTTAGGTTTTTCCATCGTCGCCGGTACATGAGACTCAATAACTTCTTTAAAATGTAAATTGCCTTCATATTCAACTTCCTTCAGTCATTTAACTTACCGCACCCTTGCACCAGAACTTTTCTTATTTTGCTAAATTACCACAACGACTATACGACTATTACCAACCAGGCACAAATATTCGATATGTAGTATAGCTACACTTCTTTTCAGTGCACAACATAATCCTGAATTATTTCGAAATAATAAAAAAGACTGTATAGTAGAAGAGAAAAAACTGTAAAATTTATGTTGAAACATCATAAAACATTTAATCTAATTGAAACACTCCTTTTCCATTAAGAAAGCGATAATAATCATAGAAAAGATCATTTTGAACCTGGGCACGTGTTCAAACTTATTACAAAAACAAATCAATAAAAACCACCGTGGCCCAGTTCAAAGACAGTTAAAATATCAAACATATTGAGATAGACCAGTAATTATCTATTAATAATATCAAATAAATATAAATTGGGAATTTGGAACTGGAGCTGAATTTCAGAGGAATTAACAAAAAAAACGGTACTCTTTGCCAAGATGTTTTTTGTTTCGTTTTTTTTTTTGTTGGAAACGTTAAAATTTTAATTTCGCTATTTTGTCTCATCATCTGTCTGTATTTACGTAAAACTCCAATATTAACAACAAAACGCATCCCGGAAATTATAAAATGTTTAAGATAACTAATTCCAATATAATTTATATTGGTTTTGAAATATTAACCAGCATAAGTTGTGCTCAATTCATGAAAATTTAACGCTTCCTTACGGTCTGCCACCAGACGTCGACATAGTCGCTGAAAGCTTGATTTGTGTGCTATATGAGAAATGTCTTGGCTACAATTTTGATGGCAAATTTTTTTTTGAATTCCTCACCAGTTGCACTATTTCAATATCGTCTACAACAACCACCCCTCCCGTCTCCTAACAAATCAATTTTTGTTTGATTTCGATTGATGTGTGTAACAAACAATTCATACAATGTTTGGCCAACACCTGTGCCCCTGTATTTCGCAGACTGACCACAATACCGAACCGGTGGTAGTGTTGCTATTCCATTACTCTGTCCTCAGATTTTCATTAAACCCATCTGCCACCACCACCACCACCACCACCACCCCGCTCTGTCTCGCATAGTGGAGATTCTACACACGAAAAACAGACACCTTCCATTTTCCCTCTTCCATGAAGGTTTTAATACATTGTTTGGACCAGATTTTCGTTGACTACTCGAATTCATGTTATATTACCACATACTATCATCATCATAGCTGAACAAGAGGGGAATGTTACCTGGTGCCTGGCTAAAATTAAATTCTGACCCAGTTGAAATCATTATTGTTTTCATTTCAGATTAAATGTATATATGTGTGTGACTAATACGACAGAACTGGGCATCTAATTAAAACAGACACGTTGAAATTTATTGTAGGTATTCTGTTAGTTGTGCGACTAATAACATAAAAATATTAAAATAGCCACTTTTTTCTTTATTACTGAAACATCTTTATTAACTGAAAACTCATAAAATAGGGAACAAGAAAAGTCCTAAAATAATCGGCAACACCATTAATCTCATTTGCAAATATTTCTTAAAGACTTTTAATCCTGCTAAATATCTATAGAATTGTTCCCAGGTTTATATTTTTTTCTTTTAGGCAAGAAACCGGAAAAAAAAACAGGAATCTTTTTCTCTCGATCTATATCCACCTTGTTTAACTTCATTTGCATGTCATTACCGTTGCCGAGGTCCCACCTGTGTGAAGAAAATTCGTTGCCACACTTTTCATCCCTCTGTTTGATAATAAGTCAACTCCCTATCGTCCTTGTTATATTTCCCAGGTAACCTGTCCTACCACCACTTCATGCATTATGCATTTTGATATTTTCCTTATTTAGGGTTTATACCGGAAAAAACAGACACCTACATAATTTCGAGACGGTTTTTCATCTTCAACATAAAAAGTTTGCACCTCGTAAAAAAATAACTATATAGGATGACTGATTATACTGTATAATTTTGCTACCAAAAAAAAAAACAAAATAAAATAGAAAGTTGAATGTGTAAATGTGTAGATTTGATGCATTTTGTAAAGATTTCCTCGTTTACAAGTTTAACCTATATATGCAGAGAGATATTGATTTATGGGAATAGATTTTGAGACGATAGCACAGTGCTTTATTGCCGGAATACAAATCAGCAAAACAAACTACGATAAACACACATGTTGATCTAGTCGATTTTGTGAACAGTTTGATCATGTGTGCCTCTCACTCAGTCTATAAAATGTTTTCCACTGTGTGAGAGAAAAGAGGAAATGGTTACAATGTCGTTTACCGAGATAGATGGCTTTAAACGGGACAACTACGACTACGACTAGTTTCACGATTTGAATCTCTTCACCAGGGGCGGACTGGCCATAAGACTGTCCGGTAAATTTACCGGGCCGGTATGGTTGAGGGCCGGTCTGGGACCAACGTGGTGGAGTGTGTTTATTTGGAGAAGAGCATATATGCGGCATCCGTATAAAAGAAAACACTTATTGTTAGCTTAAAATATTGCATTTTTCGTGTTTTTTAATTAAAAATCGTTACAAATCGATAGTATTTCATGTTTTTTTTTCATTTTGCGGCTAAAATATCCCTGAAATCTAGCATTTTGTAAAATTTTCTTGCGTTTTTAATTGAAAATCGTTTGAAATCGAAAATATTTCATGTTTTTGCCCATTTTGTCTTCAAAATATCGTTGAAATCCAACATTTTCTTGCACTTTTTTCAAGAACAGGAAAGTAGCATAGAATTTATAGTTTGATTATGTAGATATAAGGGTGCGTTTATAGTAAACGCTACAAAGATAGCGTCGAGACAAGCGACGAAAACAAATACATGTATT
>JAZBHA010000008.1:0-73935 GCA_037464855.1 Iselma pallidipennis
AGGTACATTTCTAACTGGAACATTAGCAATAAGGTCTATATGATCGACTAATTTCGTCAAATAAGTAAAATTCGTATTTTCTTCAGCGCGTTGCTTGAAAATTGCCATTGTTGTTGTTAATGAATTACCGGAACCAATAATTAATTTTGAATTTTGTATTTCATTAACTTTCAATTCACTCACGTCACTAATATCAATATAAACATCTTGTATAGCTTTAAAGCTTGGAAACACACCTGTAATTAATTTATTTTTGATTGAAAATTCTTGAAATCTATTTTTATTGTTTAGCAATGTTCACCTTTCGCCGTATTACCACCAACAAGCATATATTTTTTATCTTGGTGAGTTTTCAGATTTGTCAATAAATCATTTAATGTAAAGATCTTAATCCATTGTGCATCTCCGATTGTACGGCAGAACGGTTTTTGCTTTTTACACAAAATTCCGCATTTTTTCGTACATTCTTTTGTTTGACACGGTTTAATATCTTCAATGTCAACATTACCAATTAGTTTCGGATCGGCATCTTCACATAACGATTTAAAAGCGGCCAAAATCGGACGATAACCAGTACATCGACATAGACTGCCACCGAAAGAATTTTCAACTTCTTCCATTTTTAAACTGCCATTTTGATACAAGGCGTACATATTCATTACCATGCCTGGTGAACAATAGCCACATTGCGTACCATTGAATTTAGCCAGAACTTCCTGTACAGGATGATAGCTAGTTAATGGTCCACCAATACCTTCGACTGTATAAATTCTCCAGCCTTGGCAAGATAATATCGATACTAAACACTAACAGAAGATTTATAATTGACAATTTTTTTGATTAATTACACGAAACAACTTACAGAATTTACGGCTAGAAATGTTGATTGCTGCGTTGTTGCATCGATACGTTCGACGACAACAACACATGAACCACAACCACCCTCCAAACACATATTTTTGGTACCTTTCAAATTAAGCACATCACGGAGATAACTATTTAATGTTGTCCCCGGTGTTATAGTTTCCAGTTTAACTAGAATTTTCAATATTAACAAGAAATTAAATAAATTTATATCCAAAGTACCTGTATGTTCTGTATCGTGTATGTAGAATTTAATATCTGTGTTCCTGGAAATTTTAGAGAAATTTTTGAAAAATCCTTTCAGACAATTCGATAAAATCACTTACTCGTATTGCGTGCCCATTTTGCAGTTTTATTTGGTTCAGTGATTGTAAAATTTAACTTTATAACGGAAATTCGCAATGATGTTAGTTTTTACGAGTTAGAAGCGGAACTAAATCAACACCTAATAGAAAATTGCAAAAGTTAATGATTTTAACAGATATTGATCCCACCAAAAGATGATCGATTTTTTTTTAATAATACCTAAATTTAAACTTTAGATAAGATTAAAAATTTTCGTGTTAGCTAAGAATTTATTACAATGGAACCGTAAATAGACAAAAATTCACCTTGAATGTAAATAATTAGTTATAACTAATAATGATAAATGATAGCATGCTTGGGCTGTTTATTTATAATTGAGCCGTTTATTTTGAAAGTGGTATAAGTCCATTTCTGAATTTTTTTGTTGTTGATTGTAGTAACGTTTATAATTTGAGGTGAGCGGTCGGTCATAAACAACAATTTGCGGTTAAGTATAGGCAAAGCATAATATACTCTGATAATACTTAACCGCAAATTGTTGTTTATGACCGCTCACCTCAAATTATAAACGTTACTACAATCAACAACAAAAAAATTCAGAAATGGACTTATATTACTTTCAAAATAAACGGCTCAATTATTGTATTTGATAACACTCCAAAGCAATAAAACTTTCTTATATTCTAATATTAAACAAAAGTGCTGTAATAGATAATTATAATAATAATAATAAAAGTCACCTCCCGCTGCGAAGTGTACATTGCCCTTTAGCAAGTGATACTAGCGGGTGCCAAAAAATCCCCAGAGTATAGAACCGGAACAAAATCACACAACCTTTCCACCAACAATAGCCCAAATTTCAAAATCCACAACCATGCAATAGTCGATTCGAACATTATGCACAACAAGACAGTATATAAAACCAAACCCAAAAAGCCTCTTAGTGTTTGGTCCCAGAAAAACACCGCCACACCAAGTAGGCGTGAGAAATTCTTAAAATAATAATAATAATAATTTGTTTAGCGAATTAGAGAGAAAAATTAATAATAACAGATAATGTATTCGAAGGTAATGAGATTTTCAGAGTACAGGGGCCTATTTTGGGATAAAGCACGCATGATGAGACCTTAAAATTGTCACATTTGTCATTAATTTCTCTTTGAAAACATTAAAAGAAATCTCGTTTTTCCAATATCTAGAAAATAAATCAATCATATGAAATGCTTTCACATAATATTTAAGTAGGATAATTAAGGGTTTATGAACCAAAAACTAATTGTCAACAATGATAGTTTTTAAAATCACTTATCTCATTTTTCAATTGTATTTTAATAAAATGATAAAAATATGACATCAGACAATGACACACAAAATAAGAACAATTAGAAATAGGTATATTTAGAAGGTACTTGAATTTTTGAAGATATTGCGAAAAACAAAAAGTTTTACTATATTTATCCCCGTTAATTTCATTTATACTCGTATGTACGTATTAAGCCATAGCGATATTGCATAATTTTTCGCCATTCCAGTCGCCGTAATTTTGTTTAAATTATACTGGAAAATGTAAAAATTTTGTAAAGCTCATTTGGTTTGATCGACATTAATAGTTTATTTAAAATCTTGTTAAATGTAGAGCTTCCTCATATATTCCCCAATTTTCTTTTTAAAGCAGCTGGTTCAAATGTTAGTAACTTTTTATAAATAAATGAACTGTCTGATATTTATCAAGGCAATGATAATTGCAATCATTTTACACAATTACTCATAATCATAATTGCTCGGTAACTATCTTAAGGTCAATCCAAACCAACGCAACATTTGTGAACATTTAGGAAGTTAAACAAACATTTTAGCTGATTTTAGTGTAATTCGTTACTTTTTTATGCCGACAGAAACCAAGTTGTATATTTTCTGTATCCATTCGGAGCCGTAAAAATCAAACGAAAGTGCAGAATCGGGTCCAACAAAATGATAATTCCCCTCCTTATTTCCGGAATCGAAAGATAAAATTTTTTGAAAAAAATCAAGATTATAGATGATTTTTTGGAGATTACCGGAAAACTATCACGGTTTCGATATTTCGCGAATAATTCTGGAAAATGGACTTTATAAGCTAGGCTTTCGACGGGCTCCGTGCGGCATGTATTGTGTAATATATTGTATAGTGCAAATGTTTTAAGAAGAATCTCTGCATTTATTTTGTCTGTAATTTTGTTCATGTATGGAACGTTTGATGTAATTGTTTGTTCTTGAAAATAATAAAGGCACTTCTAAAATGCAGTTGCTCGATGTGTATCAATCATGTTTAAGTCTGTTTTTTCTTCATATCGTTCATATAGGTCGCTATAGTAATTAATTTAAAACCGCCTCTGTGTGTAGGTGTATATCGTGTTAGTCAGAAAAGTATCAACTGAAAATCAAAGGGCTGACTTAGACAGGAGATAAAGTATTGTTGCCTTTGAAACTGAATTTTTCAACGCACATATTCAGTTCCTAAATTTGAAAAAATTTTAGTTGATTTCCATTGTCGTCGCTTAAGAAAATAGCGATTGAATAGAATTATTTTGATTCAGAAGAGTGGAATGAGAATAAATCTGATCATCCGTTGCGCATTTTTGCAGTTGATCGTAGAAGGTAATTCAGGCTTTTCATTCAGGTACTACAATATTGCTATAAATCAGCACATTTTTGATTGTGCAATCCAAATCCATCCACAAAATCAGTGATTTGTTTGTAAAAGAGAGGACATAAAAGACAACAATTAATGTTTCCAATAAAGTTTATTAATATTCTTTAGAATTTCACTTACAATATCCATTGGAAATTGTATTGACAGAAGCAGAATCTGATTAGAACTAACTTGTATTATTTTTAAAATTATAATGTATACAGTTTATAATCATTTAAACTATTCATAAATGTATTTTCTACAGTACTTGGTCCATCTGGAACATCAAAAAAGTATAAATAAAATAATATTCTTGGCGGGTTTTTTGTTAATGATTTACCGAAAGGATACCATTTGGTGTTAACTGAATTAGCATCGATTCGAGCCGATGCTACAGCATTTCTAATCGCTAAAGGTACGGCAATTGTCATACATAACGGTGGTTCGGCCATTGCTAAGACAAACAAACAGAAAAAAAGATGTAAAATACAGTATATTATTTTCAATAATAATTTTACCTTTAGAATTTAATACTCCAATAGGATTTGGATTGTCTTTTGGAAACTTTACGCGAAAATCAACTGGAATATCTTTCGCTCCCGGTGGTGTGTAATTCCAAGTACGATTTGTTAATATTTGTCCATTTTCATCATATACAATTCTTTCGCTTGTATAGTAACCCATACCCATTATAAATGCACCTTCAACTTGACCAATATCAATAACTGGACTCATTGAACTACCAACATCTTCAATTATATCAACTCTAGTTAATATATGTTGTCCTGTAAGAATATCTAGAAGGACTTCAACAGCACAAATACCGTAAATTGTATATTCGCCAACGTCTGGCAGATTTGTTGCGTACCTTGAAAAATTGGAATTATTGATAAGACACTATTTACAAGCTGTCTAGGGTGAATATTTTCACTTTGTTTTGATGAATTTAGAACTTACATTCCGATAGCGGATAAATTAACAGATTCTTGGAAACATTGCTGAATAATTTCTTCCCAAGTTGCATCTGCTTTCATTTTTGCTTTAACAGGTTTGATTCTTGTTAATAACTCATCACAAGCTTCAATAACACCCTAAAAAAATGTTGTGTTATTTTATATACGTTATAATTTTCTTTTTATAAAATTACATAACAAACGGCCTCTGAAGTAACACTACCACCAGTAGCGGTACTGTTTGGTGCAATGAAACTTTTACTAGGAATCACAGTGACTTTATCTAAAGATATACCGAATTTATAGGCACAAACTTGCGCAGCTTTCGTATTAATTCCTTGTCCAACTTCAATACCACCGTGCGATATAGCAACAGTACCATCACCATGATAAATTGATATCATTGTATTGTAAGGGCCCTGTGGACCGAATTTATATGCCATAGGAACTACAGATATTCCTTTCTTCTTCCAACGGTTCGCCTATCAAAAATTCGTAATTTTTATTAATAAAAATATGTTTATATTTATAGTATATATAAAATTTACTTGATTGTAAGTTTCAATTTCTTGTTTTCTGCTATCAATTTCTGCCCATTCTTTGATATCTTTCGCATATTTAATAAGTTCCTCTTCAGCGGTTATATTGGAAAGACGTACTTCTAGTGGATCTTTTCCGACAGTGTAGGCAATATGGTCCATTATAGCTTCAATAGCAGCAAGACCTTCTGTTGTACCGGGTGCTCTGGTCCAAGTGTTAGCATGAGTATCGGTTCGTGCTGTATTGGCATGTATTGTAAACGTATCTGGATCATAATTTGCGGTAAATAAGTCAATAACACCATCTACAGGAGATTCATTAGTTGTAGCTCCTAAATTGCTGTACATTGTTGCTGTCAAATACTGTATAACACCTTGATCGTTAACTCCAACTTCATAATTATTTGTTAAAGGAAATCGTTTACCGACAACATTCATATTATCTATCATTGGCATTGATAATTTGACAGGTTTACGTAATTTCCATGCTGCTAAGGCAGCACCACAAGATATCAAAGTATTTCTGGTGATTTTGGCACCGTATGCACCACCACAACGACGTACATTTACATTAATTTTATTATTTGGAATTTGTATCATATTTGCTATTGCTATTTGTATTAAATCCATCCATTGAGATGATGGATAAACATCTAGACCATCCTCATTTGGTATAACATTACAACATTGTGTTTCCATATGGAAATGGTACTGTTGATAAATATCAAAATTACCTTTGATTACATGTTTTATGTCATTTCCTACAAATATTAATTGATGAGAATAGAAAATTATATTGATTGTATGTTTTTCTCATAGTACCTTTTCTTTTTGGTAGAACAGTCGATTGTTCTGTAATTCGATCAGTAGCTCCAGCATTTAAAATTTGGCGAACCGTCAATAATGGCGAACTTTTCGGTGATGTATATTGAACATTTACTAAATCAACAGCTGTTTCCAGTATTTGATGATTTATGGCAACAAGCAAACCAATTGGTTGATGATAATACAAAACAGTACCATTACAAAATATCTCTTCCGGAGTCGCAAAACCTAATTGAGGTGCCATAAAGTTATTACTACCAGGTATATCGTCTTTACTATAAAATGCCACAATGTCCGACAATGCCTAAAATATTTCCTGTTAGTACTCGATTGTTTTGGTGACTTTTGAAGATTAAAAGGACTTTGGTACAACCATTCGGCCCTCAAACAAAAACACCAAAATCCATCTAATCTTCAGAAAACAATTAACAATTTCTTTACCAAAGCTGCACTTGAATCGATTTTTGTAATAACTGATCCTGGAGCGGCTTTAGCCAAAACAAATGCTGCATGAAGTTGATGCGGTAAATCCGGCATATCCATAATATATTCAGCTTGCCCGGAAGTTTGAGCTAGAGCTTCCATTTTTGGAATTGGTTGAGTTAATGGATATAATGATTCATTAGTTTCATAATCTTGAGCCCCGGATGATAGTGGCCGTTCCAGCTTAGAACCACCACTTTTATTTTTAGATGAAACCAAACTATCTGGAGCAATACTTAGTACTGCTTTATAAAATAAAGAGATAGCTAGCTGTTTGCGGAATTCAGGTGCAGGATCTGGTGGATTTGGATCTGGATTAATTTCATTGTTTAAACTTGTATAAGCACTTTGTAAAACTTGATTATCGAATAATTTTTTTCCGGCAAGCAATTGTTCAGTTCCGGTAGCATGAACGAAACTCGCAGTAATATTACCATAAACAATACTAACAGAATTTAATGTGTCGGTTGTACTAAAATTAAACAGGAATCCCGCATTAACCATAGCATGAGTATTTTGGGCTCGACCCATTATCTAAAATAAAATGAGACTGTAATAACAAATTAAAAAATTATCGCAGAATTTACTTTGTAACTTTCATATTTTATATTATCGCTTAGACTCGGTAAGGATATATGACGGATGACTCGTCCTTTCATATCAGAAGTAATGAAATCTTTTGGGGATAATTCAACTGCATTATTTTTAGTGTCAACTACTGTTATCGTTGCACCGACTGTTTCAAAAATTAGAAAAATATCAGATTGAAATTCATTATAAGTGTGCTTAATCATTAAATTTCCGGCCAGTGTTCCAATCTAAAAAAGAAATGTGTGAGAACTTTTTGATAAGGATATTCTTTGATTGAAAGAGGTACATTTCTAACTGGAACATTAGCAATAAGGTCTATATGATCGACTAATTTCGTCAAATAAGTAAAACTCGTATTTTCTTCAGCGCGTTGCTTGAAAATTGCCATTGTTGTTGTTAATGAATTACCAGAACCAATAATTAATTTTGCATTTTGTATTTCATTTACTTTCAATTCATTTACGTCACTAATATCAATATAAACATCTTGTGTAGCTTTAAAGCTGGGAAAAACACCTGTAATTAATTTATTTTCGATTGAAAATTCTTGAAATCTATTTTTATTGTTTAGCAATGTTCACCTTTCGCCGTATTACCACCAACAAGCATATATTTTTTATCTTGGTGAGTTTTCAGATTTGTCAATAAATCATTTAACGTATAGATCTTAATCCACTGTGCATCTCCGATTGTACGGGAGAACGGTTTTTGCTTTTTACGTAAAGTTCCGCATTTTTTTGTACAGTCTTTTGTTTGACACGGTTTTATATCTTCAATGTCAACATTACCAATTAATTTCGGATCGGCATCTTTACACAACGATTTAAAAGCGGCCAAAATCGGACGATAACCAGTACATCGACATAGACTACCACCGAAAGAATTTTCAACTTCTTTCATTGTTAAATTGCCATTTTGATACAAGGCGTACATATTCATTACCATGCCTGGTGAACAATAGCCACATTGCGTACCATTGAATTTAGCCAGAACTTCCTGTACTGGATGATAGCTAGTTAAAGGTCCACCAATACCTTCGACTGTATAAATTCTCCAGCCTTGGCAAGATAATATCGATACTAAACACTAATAGAAGTTTTTGTGATTTTAAATTTTTTGATTAATTACACGAAACAACTTACAGAATTTACGGCTAGAAATGTTGATTGCTGCGTTGTTGCATCGATACGTTCGACGACAACAACACATGAACCACAACCACCCTCCAAACACATATTTTTAGTACCTTTCAAATTAAGCACATCGCGGAGATAACTATTTAATGTTGTCCCCGGTGTTATAGCTTCCAGTTTAACTAGAATTTTCAATATTAACAAGAAATTAAATAAATTTATATCCAAATTACCTGTATGTTCTGTATCGTGTATATAGAATTTAATATCTGTGTTCCTGGAAATTTTAGAGGAATTTTTAAAAAATTCTTTCAAAAAATTCTATAAAACTACTTACTCGTATTCCGTGCCCATTTTACTGTTTTATTTGGTTCAGTGATTGTACAATTCAACTTTATAACGGAGATTTGTTGTTGTTACTTTTAACAAGCTAGGAGGGGAACTAAATCTACACCTAATAGAAAATTGCAAAAGTTGATAATTTTAACAGATATTCTATCAAAAGATAATCGAATTTTGTTTTTTTTTTTCAAATTATATTTAAATTTAAACTTTAGGTGAGATTAAATAATTTAAAAATAATTTTAATTAAAAAAAATTCGTTTTATCTTGAATGTAAATAATTTGCTATAACGAATAATGATAAATGATGACACACTCGAGTTGTTTATTTATAATTATTGCATTTGATAACATTCAAATCAATAAAAATTTGGAGATATCCTTGTATTAAACAAAGGACTCTTAATAGGTAATAATCATAAAAATACCATCCACGGTTGAGGACACCAGAATAATAATAATTATTTGTTTTGCGAATTACAGAAAAAAATTAATAATAATAGATAATGTATTCGCAGGTAATAGGATTTTAAGAGTACAGGCAGGGCCGGGCAAGCCTCAAAACCGGCGCCTTTTAAAACTTTGTATTTTTAGCATGCCTCATTTTGGCGCCTATTTCAATTCGGAGTCTGAGGTTCCTGCTTCGCCGCCTCACCTATGGACCCGGCCCCGAGTACAGTACCTATTTTGAATTAAAGTATGTATAGTGCTCGTACAATTTTTGTGAATATCAGCTTATTGACTTTTAAAAGTCAAATTACTTTATGGTTGGACCCAACAAAAGAGTGTGTTTAGTGCATTAGTAGCAATTTTATACACACTCTTTTGTTGGGTTCAACCATAAAGTAATTAAAGTAATTTGAGTTTTAAAAGTCACTAAGCTGATATTCACCAAAATTCGATAACGCATTAAAATTGTCACATTTCTCGTTAATTTCTCCTTGAAAATATTTAAAAAAATCTTGTTGTTTTAGTATCTAGAAAATAAATACGAAGTTATTTCATATATTTAAATATAAAAATTAGTGGTTTATGAAACAAACTTAAGTTGTCAATAAATCACTTCTCTCATTTTGCAATTGTATTTCAGTGAAATAATAAAAAGATGATATAAGACAATGGCATAAAAAATTAACATTTGAAAAGGTATTTATAAAGTACTTGAATTTTTGGAGATATTGCGAAAAACAAAAGATTTTACTATATTTATCCCGAGTAATTCCATTTATATGTGCTTAAACCTTATAGCACAATTTTTTGCCATTCCAGTTGCTGTACTTTTGCTTAAATTTTACTAGAAAATGGGCCGGTGTCATAATGAAGTTTATGGCGACTCTAACTCGTAAAGTTACATTTCTAAGTCGATAGCTCCATTCCAATGTTTAAATGCACTGGACTTAGAATGTGACTTTACAAATTAAAGTTGCTTTTAAATTCATTATAATACCGGCCCCTTGTTATCTAAAAATTTGATTTAAAAATATGATAATACAGTAGAGCATCGGTTATCCGGAAATAGTAAATTTTTGCAATATCATAAGAGTATTTCCTTTATGTATTATGTGAAATATTAAACAAGGATAGTGATTTTTCTCAGAAATTATAAGAGATAAACTTTAGTTATTCGATTCACTGATTTCAGTCTTACCTTATGTTCGATTATCCACAAAATCTGACTATTCGGGAAAGATGTAACAATTATAACAGTATATAACCACCGCTCTACTATAAATTTCTAAATATTAGCGATAATAGAAAAAATCTGACCTCTAAGATAAATTCTGTTGTACTGAATACGTTCAAATAAAACAGCTTGTTTACCAGTTATTGGATTTTTTTATGTAGACATTAATCACATATTTCTGATAAAATGGAAATATATTGCAGTTCGGCTGCAATAAGGTCTTAAATAAAAGAAAATCATATTGAAAATTTTTATATTTATAACACTAATAATCTAAAATTTGATAAAAGCTGAGAGATGAGCAGTGGCGTAACTACCGGCGCTTGCCTCCGGGTCCATACATGTTAAAGCCCACTGGGCCAACTTGACTTAAGGATTTAAGAAGGGGAATAAAGGAGACTATAGATCACAGGTAAACAAGCATATATACGTATTTTATGGAGGAGCCCATTTTTAATATTTGCATCCGGGCCTCAAATTTGAAGTTGCGTCACTGGATATATGAGATGGTTCCGACCAATAAAGTGCACTATTACATCCAAAATGGGAAATTCTATTGTTTCTTTTTATTTAAATTTCATGAAACTGACACACAGGACCGGAGTAATACGGTATACATACATGATAAACATAAAATAGAGGAGGCGTCGAGAAACATAATAGAAAAACACAAGTAGAGCAAACCCTTTCTTAATACAGTGGAACCTGTCTATAACGAGAAAACATATCGTTACCGGCAATTTATCGTTATAGAGGGTTGGATATGCGCTTGTGTGTCTGCCGGGACCAAAGGAAATATCGTTTTGTACAGGTTTCACTGTATAATGTAAGAAAACTACAGAGGGTGTGATGCCAAATGAAGCTTTGCAGGCGGTGTGTTTTATTTGTAATTTTGTCCATGTATGAACTGTTTGATGTAACCGTTTGTTCTTGAAAATAATAAATTTGCCAGTTTTAAAATGCAATTGCTCCGATGTGTATCAGCCATGTTTACATCTGTTTTTTTTTTCATATCGTTCATATGGGACGCTGTAGTAGTTAATTTAGAATCGCGTATGTCTCTGTGTGTAGGTGTAGTGTTAATTGAAAAATCAAAGGGCTAATTTCGATAGGAGACAATCAACGAAGGGGACAAAGCATTGCTGCTTTTGAAACTGAACTTTTCAACGCACAGTTTTACAGTAAATATGTATTTGGCTAGCAAGAGATGAAGTGTTCAAAAACAGAAAATAAAGTGTTTGTTTAATATTTTATTCAAAACTAGAATTTATAATAAATTTATCTATTGTTTTTATAATTCTTACAAACGGCAGATTATCGGAAATATTACAATTAGAATCTATTAATTAAAAAATAAATAATAAATAGGAAAATGCTGGGCATTGGAACGATAGAGATTGTTGAATCAGTAGATTTGCAACATTTTGTACCAATTTCAACAACTTTTGGATAATAATCATTCCAAAATTCGAATGCTTTATAATTAATATTTTTCGTATTGCTCATATTGAAACGTCCATCAATTATTAAAATACCTGGATTATTAACAGTAAATTGATCCCATTTAATTGGATATAAACTACCTTCAGTTGGATCAGATGATTTAGCAAAATTCGTCCAAAACGACATAATTATATCCGATATACTTTTATCCCTTAATTCCCATATATTACCATTAATTTCTGACCAATATGGTACACCCCATACATAAATAAGATCAAATAAATGTGGTACAGATACCCATTTAGGTATATTTTCAACAGCTGATTGGGTTATTGGTTTTACATCAAATCTATATACGAATGTTTGTTGTTCTTTACTGAGGTAAGTTGCATGTAAATAGGTTGAGGCACCATAATTCTTTTCAGTTGTAAAATCGGCAATGATTTTTCTTAATTCATCGATATTTTGAATATTCGTTGATGCACCGTAAAAGAACATAACAGAATCATAGATATGTTCGTAATTATAAAAACAGGAATCAGTATTGTTATTAACAGGTATATCACTGGTGATTATATCTGTTAGGATTTGTTGTAAAAAGTCATTTGTCATATTTGTTGGAAGATTATCACTATCTAGTTCAGGGATACCCAACATATCTTCCATATCGGTATAACCGGTTAACAACGGTACTTTATAGAAATCACCTTTTTCAAATGTTAATTTTGGTAATTCCGTTAGAAATGGTTGTGTAGTATTACTTAAACCAATATCAATTAATGGTCTCCAATTAATATTTGATGTTTCTTGTACCAATAATTCACCATCAACATGTCTTAAACAATCAATTAATTTCGATGTTGGATTTCTAATACAACCAAAACTTTCAGCTAATCGATCTAATAAACTTTTATCTTCTTGTGGATATTTAATAGCTGATGGATTTAAAAAATTCGCACTCATTATAATTGCTTTATTAAATAAATTACGCGATTCGGAATTTATCATATGTATACCAATACTAACACCACCAGTACCATAACCCATTAAACATATATTATCCGGATTACCACCGAATAATTTAATATTTTTCTTTATCCACATCATAGCAGCTTGTTGATCCATTAAACCATAATTTCCTGATGCTTCACCATCCATTGTTGTGAAAAAGCCCATTATACTTAGACGCCATGCTATTGTTACTAAGATAATACGATGACGATAAACCAATGTATGCGGATTCCACATTGATGGAGTGCCGGTAGTAAAATTACCAGGATGGAACCAGATTATTGTTGCAAAACCATTTGGTGGTGGACTGCCTGAAAGTGATGAACAAATATTGACATTCACTTAAGTCAATATTTTTTCAAAAACACCACTAATTAAAGTCGACAATAAATGGAAACAGAGGAAAGAATCGTGTTTCTGTAACGAATGGAGTGACAATCTTTCCTCGTATTTTCTGTGTTTAAATGCCTATCTAAATTAAAAAAATAAATTATTGCAGAGTTTGAGGGAAAAGATACAAGTATAGGAGTCCCTGCCTTAACGGCATCAATTACGATTCGCCCCTGGATGTAAATAACAGTGCCGCGTGATAGATACTCTAGGCAAAAAGGCCATTTGCTTCGGGCGTAGAGCCCCAAGGATGATCGATAGATAGAGGATATTGATAGGAATTATTAGGACCGTATTTATACTTTTGGAGGCCTCAAGCGCAACATCATTAAGAGGCCCCAAAAGAACAAGTCTATTTCAGTTGTTCAAAAATTTAAGGGCATTTGTTTAAAGGACAATGGCGGGGTTATATATAGAATCGGTCCATTTTGGAAAAAGTGGTCACACAAGGAACTGAGTATGCAGAAAATGTTCAGGGGGTCGAGTTACTTCGAATTGAGCATTAGCTAAACTTTGTAGCATGTACGGTTCTCGAGATATAGGCGTTTAAATTGAAAATACGCGACGAAAATTTTGAAGCCCCTTTACCTATACATCTTTGACAGAGGTGGCCCAATTTGATGGAAAGATACTATTAGGCAAGGTCTATCAGAAGCCTTGGTATCAAGTGATTTAACCGATATTTATTTGAAAACTTTGAAGTACCATATGACTACTTTTCATACCTAGTCACACGGAGATCTCTACACATGTTAAAGCCCTACATACCTCCTAGCTGGTGGTAGGGAAAAATTATAAATGTCAGAATTTGTGTTCAATGACTTGAAAGGCTAAGAAAATAGAGGTCAGGTAGTCATTGGCTAGTAGTACCTTTATGCAAAATTGGGTTAAAATCGGTCAAAGGACATAGAAGCTGCGGGGCTCCAAGTTTTTATTGAATAATCTCATTTTGAGCCTCTCGAGGAGTGCCGGGCTGGCTTACCTCGGCCTCTTTAGCTGATGTTAGAAAAAATACTTTAAACGATTATCGATAGCCCCCAAAACGCCATTTGGCCCACAAAAACTCATTGGCCCCTGGGGGAAATCTCTCCATATACCCCTGTCCAGTCCGTTCCTAGTCCCGAGAACCGTATTTGGGGGTGACTTGACCTCCTGAACATTTTCCGATTCTATAACCATTGTCCTTTATTGAAAATAAAAGTCGTGTTTCATTTTGCAATTATAGCTAGACTTTTTTTTTTGTATTGTTGTTTGTGAGGAGTAAGGTATAAAAATGTGGCCCTATAGTGAGTGAGGCATCAACTTGCGCCTAATGCGGCACTTGTTATTATACAGGTCCGGAAATTGCACAAAATTGTTTGTTTAATGCGGTTGCTACGATAGCAACTGTTATCATAATAACGTCAAAAAATAAAGCTCAATACAAGTGTAACTACTTCAAATTAAAAGTGTGTTTTATTGTTATCAAAATAATAATAATAAAAAAAAAAATGGATCCAAGTATTGGGGCACTGAAAAACTGTCTTGCCTCATGTACTGGTGAATTTGATCTGTTCTGAAACCGAGCCGGAAACGGACCGGTTAACTGATCGTCTAAGCAACCCTTTAGGATTACTTTCGAGAAATGTTTCCCTTTTTTTCGTATAATAATAGTATAATCTACAATCTTGATGATAAAATCAACCTGATATTTAAAATAAAAGGCACTTTTGCTGTAATAAAACCATATAACGACTCTCTCCGTATTTTATCTTAATTATACAAATTACAATAAACAATCGAATTATTTTTTTCGTGACACTCATCTAGGTCAAAATTAAATCTTTATATTAAAATTCAAATCATTTTTATTAGTTCTTGTAAATTTTGTATCAAATTATATATCGTGTATATCCCTGAAAATTTGACCTTTTCAAAATTCGTTTCATCCATATTCATCACAAAAAAATATGTCTATGTATTATATCATTCCCATGATCGATTTTGTTTTATAACTATGATTTAAGTGTAATAATTTATATGGATTTTATGATTTTATGATAAGAACAAATTGATAAAATAATGAATAACAAAAAAACAAAAAATTGCCGTTTGAAATGTTAAATTTTCTACAATATTATAGAAGTAAAATTTATGTTTTGTTTTTCTTCGTTTCATAACAAATAAATTTTCTATGTATGAATAATTTTTTGACGTGCAGACGATTTAGATTGAGATTAAGAAAATCTAAACACGCGATTTGTATTTTAAGGAACTGAACTGCAAATTTTAGTTTCTTGGTGCGTGTGCCAAGGTCTATAATGAGTTTAGGACACGCTATAAAGCCAACGTTTAACGTCTATACCAAATGTTCGGTATACCTTTTTTTTTTAATAGACATACAAAAGAACTAATTAGTAGAAAAAATTGTTACCATACGGCACAAAAACGTTGAGATACAAACAATCTTCTTGCATTTCAAAATTCAAATCTGATATAAGTTGAAGAAATGGTAATGCTTCTTTTCTATAATCTTCTTTAGTTTGAAGACAAGCCGGTGCATATTCGGTGGCATTTCTGATACCGTCCCATCGTGGTAGAGGATCAGTTAACGGAGGTGCAAACCGTAAATTATCCAATGGTGGTTGTGCATACGGTATACCATAATAAGCGATAATTTTTTGAATTCTCGATCTAGATACCTCTTTCCCCATTATTGTACCTTGGTCGGGTATTGTAATTGTTGGTGGATCTCTTGCACCAATACACGTACAAAATACATACACATAAAACAAACTAAATCGTAACATTTTTGTCTAGTAAAACTAGAGTAACTAGTAACTGGTCTTGTGAAAGTAAGGGGTGCGACTGCACAATTTTGCTGAGTTCTGATTTAAATACGCGCGATATATTGCGTGATGAAGTTTTCACCCCAGTATTATAATGGGGGGGTTCAACAACAACCAGAACGATCAATTTAGAAATTCCAGTTATATAGGTCAAAATTTCAATTTCCTCCTAGATTTCGGTCCTAAATCGACCCTTTAAGACTCTCTGAAATTGATCCAATTCATAATTACCAACAATTTTTTTATGAACCTGAACCAACGATAGGTCTGTGATTTTTCGATGAATAATGTAAGTAGTTAATTAGACTCTTTAAATTCAATTTCCTATATTCACGCCAAATTCATTTGTATTCATACAAACAGCAAAAACCATAAAACAGTCTCTTAAATTGCTTACATAATCGCCGAGTTTTGTTAAAGGAAGGATGTTCTTTTTTTTTGGTGAATTCAGGATTTAAAAGAAAACTCAAAGATCTGGGAAAATTTAAGCAGTTTTATAATTTTTTTTTTACAATTTTTTCCTCAGTGTCCAGGAAGACGAATCTTTGACCACACTTCCACAACACACTAACAACTAACTTAATATTAAAATAAAAGAGAAAAAATTCGCAAGGAGTTGAGCAAACCAAACAAAAAAAAAACACTAAATTTATCACATTTTTTTTTCGTCTACAGAGTTGTAAGTAAATACAGTAAAACCTGTTTTCAATGGTATGTTATAAGGGACAGGGAAAATTTTCCACCAAACCCATTTTCCGATTGTTTGTTGCATTACATGTCAAGGGATTGGGAGAATTTTCCCGCTAAAGACAGGTTCCACTGTAATAGTAGACTATAATTAATTTTTTTTTGCATAATATGTATTACTAATTTGCGTTAAAAACTAAATAATAGGCAATAATTACAAAAAAAATCGACACAGCAACACAATAAGTGATATATAGAACTCCTTGCCCTGCCCTTATTATAACAAAAAAAAGGAAAATTGTATAAACAAACCAACATAAATGATTAATTATAAAAATACGTAAATATAAGAAGCCGATGCTAAATACTTAACAACTAAAGGGGGAGGAAAAAAGAAAAAAAAACAAACAAATTGGTGCACAATTTAAAAAATCTAGTGACTTCTCTATATTAAATTCATTATATGTTCATAGCAAATGTAAAAATGAACAAAAATAACAACAATAAAATAACAGTCAAAATAATTTTGTGGAGTATAGAAAATCGACAGGGGTCGTATTTACATCCTCAAAGGTCGGAGGTACAACACTATGTCGTTTGGTAATAAATTAGATACAAATCTTATTAAAAAAGAAAGGAAGAAAATTAAAAACAACTTAAAAAAATTCGCTACGTTTTCTCATGAACACTAATTCCAGTGAGGGCACTCTTAAAGAAAAAAAAAAAAAAATAAGAGTCCCTAAATTTGCACCTCATACGCCTACACTTCAATACGTCCCCGGAAATTGATATTAAGGGTGCGACTACACGATTGTTCCCCTTCTTGTGCTTAAAAAGAAAGAGACAGAAGATAGGAGAGAAAAATCTCTCCATGTATTCGCACCCTAAGATAAAAATGCATCGTTATTTTCAATGAGACTAATTAACATGTTTTGAATTCAGTTCTGCTTTAGTACAATTTATAGATAGTCAATTTTAATCATTTATAATTATTAGGAGGATGATTAAAATTGAAATAAGTCGATTTAACTGATACAATAATTATCGACCTAAGTTGTTTCAATAATATTTTAAAAAAATTATGTCGTTCCTTATATACATATATCAAATATCCACAAAATAATTGTTAATATCAAACCATCAAAAAATCTAAAGGTGTGTATACACGGGAAGATCTTTTGCTCGTCACTTCTCCCCTCTCATTTAACAAATGGGCCATGTTCACCACCACCCAAACGGTGGGAAGTTGCTGCACTTTTTACACCAAAACTAGAATCGGAGGAAAATATGATGCAATTTCCCACCGTTTGGGTGAATATGGCCCATAGAGGTAGAAATATCGTTCCTCTCTCTATCACTAAAAATAAAGAGAAAGTTTCAGAAAGGAGGAGGAGGCGGGGAAGAGACAAAAATCTCCCCGTGTAAACCCGGCTTAATATATACCTATTTCTATATGACTTTTAATTAATTATACATCTATGTAAGTCAATATTTTAGTTTTTAACTATTGAAATTTTCGTTCACAAATATTGCATTGCTAACCACAAAGATTTTTTTTTCAGTTAGAAAAATATAAAACGGTCAGCTAATTTATAGCAATGGCACTTATTATAGATTTATACATTGACTTTCTTATTATAAATATGGTCGCAAAATTTTACATATTCAATGAAAAATCAAAAAAACAAAAGAAAATATATAAACTATACTTAAGATTGATGAAACCCAATTGCAGACATTTTCAACGTCTTGAAATATTTGATAATTAATTAGAATTTTGTTTGCCTAATTAAAATGAGTAATTGAATTAAATTATTTAATTAAATTAAAAAAAAAAAACATACCATCAGTATCTTTTTGTCGCCATGATTCCACATTATTTCGATTGGATTTAGCACGTCCTGAACCAATAGAATGTGTACGACTTCGACAAGTAAATGAACGAAATCCTGTACTAGCTGGTGCACTACTACCAGGTTCAATATTTAATAATTCACTCCTAAAAATTCATCAATTAAGAGAAATGTAATTTAATTAATTATAAATTTTGTTACCTATGTGATGATGAATTTGATGAATCACGTCCACCACCTACATCATCTTTTGAGCAATGTGGTTGTACTGTTGATTGACTTTCTGATACACTACGATTTCTGATTTTTTGTTTATATTGTTGGGGACGTCCAGTATTTCGTTGTGGTTCACTTGGCTTAACAGAAAAAAAATCAATCAAATTATATGTATACAAATAAGTGAAATCGTACAGGTACATAGGCGAGAAGAGGTTGACACAGGAATGAGAATAACTACGGATTTTACCAACTCTGGATAATTTTGTACTTTTTCTTAAAATAAGTCTTCAGTGTCCAGAGTAGGTGAAATTCCATCCATTTTTGTCTCTGTTACGCTTACACAAAATCTGTAAAACTGTTCTCAGTCCCGCCTCGGCCCCTTTTCGCCTATGTTCCTAGACGATTGAGAAGACCGGTATATATTTTTCTATCTAAAAATATCAAACATTTACCTCAACAACACGAAAATCTTCAATACTATTGAATCTTGAGAGATATTGTTTTAATGTTGCATTAACTTGTAAATTTCCACTATGTTTATAATATTTTAAAAATGCCCAAAATTTCTCTAAACCATATAATTGACCATTTTCATAATCTTTAATGGTTTCTTCTTGAAAATCTTCATATAAATGTGGTCGAAATTTAACTTCTAAGCCATATGAATAAAAACGGAATAAACATTCTAAACCGTAACGATAACCATTTTCAGCATCTTCTAATGCAATCGTTTTAAATTCATTATACATGGTACGATTGAAATTTTCACGTAAAAAGAATGACCAAAATCTAAATAATGTATTCATTTCATTACTTTGTCCAATACCGAAACGTTTACGTTCTAAAATAAAAATTTTATTAATTTATTAGACCGACTGTCCCACCAATCTACAATTGATAGATGAAATTACCTTTTAAGCACTTATGCCTAAATTTATGATAAGCTTGTTGAGTGAAATTATTTTCTTTAAGTAATGCATGTGATGGATGTTGAAAAGTAGGTAATGCTTGAGGTACACTTCCACAACTGGTACCTAAATGAGTTTCACTAGGACTTGTACCAAAACTACTACTACAATAATTTCAATAATAAATTATTAAATAATAATAATAATAATAATAGTAATAAATACCTAGTTGAATTCGTACGCATCCTGTGCTCTCTAACATCCATAATCCATCCAACATGTTGTTCAACTGGTGGATTACTAGAATGTCGTGTTTTCTTCTTTTTAGGTGTATGAGGATCAGGTTCATCATCTTTAACAACAGCATAAAATCTTGGTACATTTCGATGTCCTGATATATGTTTTCTACCACCAGTTGTTGTTGCATCATTTACATCAACCTAAATAAAATTGAAATCAAACAAATTAGAATAATTCATAAAAAAAAAATACAATTGAATAGAATACCACTGGTGGTGGTGGTGGAGGTACTTCAGGATTTTGTTTTTTAGGTGCCGGTGGTGCCATTTTTTGAAATATCTCCTGGCTTATAACATTAACAGTTTTATAACTCCCAGAACCTCGATCCTGTTTTTTTATATATACATATTTATAATAAATAAATGATAATTATAATTATTTTTTTTGATACATACATGATCAACATTATGCCACAAATCTTCTTCATAATAATATAATCCATCATTAATAGCCTGTTCTAAGTCCTGAGTTATTTTGACACGTGTTGTTTTATCACCTGTACGATCGTAACCATCATGTTTTTGTGGACGTGATGGTGTTTGTGTTACAATTAATAATTTATTAACATCGTGATCACTCAATTCATCAGAATCGTCTTCAGCACTGGAAAAAATAAAATTATTTATAGAAATACGAGAAAGACAAATTCTCAAAAAAACAAATTACCAATCATTAGAAAATGTATTTTGACGTCCACTAAATACACAATGATCGATTTCTTCATCAAAATAAAATTCTAGTTCTTCTCGTTCTATATTTCTATTTTTGGATTCTTTTTTGGTTTTCGTTTCTTTATTTTTTCTTTTAACTTCATACCACATATCATCATTAACATTATTAATATGTTCGGTTTTTTCTTCTGTTGTTTTAGCTGCTTTATTACTATTAGTTGTTTGTTTATTATCAATATTATTATTATTATTACTATTTTTTTGATTATTATTATTATTATGTTCAGGAACAAATTCAGGCACATCGGGATTTAAATTTTCTATTCTTAATGTTCTTGGTAATGGTGGTGGTGGTACTAATGATGATGCTATCTCTTTAGTATCATTATTATCAAATAAGGGCCATTTTGTTGGATCATGTTTAGGACGAACCTTTAATTATTTATAGAATAAATCAAATAATTTAAATTATTTTAAATAGAAATTTTTTTATAATTTACCTTAAAACCTCCATCAGTACTTTCAATTTTATCAGAATCACTAATAGCTTCTATAATTAGTGGTAAAGAATCAGTCAACGAACGAACACGATGAAATGATGCAATCAATGTAACTGGTAAATAACCATCAGAATCCATTTTACGTCTTAAGAAAAAGTCTCGTGATAAATTCTCATCACTAAAGTAATATTCACTAAAAATAAAGAACAAAAAAATTAATTAAAACAAAAAAAAAACAACTCTAATCATTATCAAACACTTACATTTGTTTTCTAACATATTCTTTAAGAGTTGGTTGATCTAATTTTCCATAATTACTACTGTTAAAATAACAAGTTCCCATAAATGGTACAACAAAATTTTGTGATGTTAACTTGAATAAAATTAAATAAATTAATATTCTTTATTGATATTTAATATATCTACAGTATGTTCTATAAAATTTATGCCATGACAAACGTATGTCCTTGCGTACGTAATAGTTCAGCTGCTTACTACAGTAACGCCATCTGTACAGATTTTACGACACTCTTATATGCAAATTCTGCCTTGATTCTCAAAAAATCTCAATTTAATGTTAAAAATCAATGTAGTTGAACAACAACGACTCAAATATTCAATTCAACAAACGATAAAGTGTCGACATACGTTTCTTACGTCACTCAAAGTCATAAATTTTATAAACAAAAAACAAGAAATTGATTTACCTGTGCAAAATCTCGTGGTAGATCAATATTATCATTATCATTATGTGATATTCTATTTGATTGTCGATTATTTGATGATCTACGTCCACGATTACGATTTCTACCTCTAGTTGTTATTGATGATGAACGTGAAAAACGACCATCTTGTGATTGTTGTATACCATCACGTATTTCAGCACGCCAATCACGATCACCTTCACTAACTGTTGATAATGTATCACGATCAACAATACGTCTTGTATCTTTTTTATTATTTGTTTTATTATTTATATTAATTTCTAATGGTACCCATTTATGTTTTATTGATTTTCTTTTATCATCATTATGTTCATCATGTACGGTTGAATTATGTTGTTGTTGATGATGATGATGATTTGAACGTTCTTTATTTTGTGTTGATACAGGAACAGAATTGTTGTTTGATAATTTCTTTGGCTATATTAGAGAAAAATTATACAAATAAGTAAAATCGTATAGGTACACAGGTAGACAGAGGTCGAGGTGGTAGTAAGAACAGCTTTATGGATTTCGTATAAGCGTAACAACCTACCCCATTTATTCATTTTGCTTCTGTTACGCTTACATAAAATCTGTAAAGCTGTTCTCAGTCCCGCCTCGATCCCTTTTCGTCTATGTTCCTAGACAATTGAAAAGACCGGTATATTAAAACCTAATATTAACAGAAATCATGATAATTGTTTCGTTTTTGAGGTCAAAATTTTGTCAAAAACCTATCAGTTTTAGACAATTAATTATAATAAATACTAACACAGCAGATATTTTATAGATAGCTTTGTTGTTATTAAATTCTTTACATTATAGTATTGATAAAAATTGATAAGACATTATTTAGAAGAAAATAAAAAGATATTTATTCTAACAATAAGATCTCCAAAAATATCAATGTAGAAACAAGACACTTTCTTCAACGTTTGCAAAGACTTATCCATACAGGATATCCCATAAAAAAGTAAATTCAAGAATATCTATATAGATTGGAAACGCAATTTTATGAAAATAAAGGAATGTCAGATATGAATCATAATTTTTATCATGTCTATCACAAAGATCGTTACAATATCTATTGGGTCGAAGCTGGCACTTAGAGTCAGAATAGCCATTACCACAATAAGATCTCTAAGTGAGTGGGTAAATGAGGTCCATAACAATTACTGCCTAAAAGATACTTGAATTGATTGAATTAGTATATACAGTAAAATCCCTATAACACGGACATCTAAGGGCCAAAGAAAATTATCCTTATAATAGATAGATCCGCACCAGAGTGCCTTGTTGTATTTTGTCTTAAATTATGACTTATTTTGCACATTTTAACGCTGTAAAAAAAAATCTCAGAACCAATTATTTCTTAGCCAAAAAAATAATTTAAATTGTCCAAATATGATTATATCTCTTGATGTTTGATTATGATGAAATATTGAAATTATTTATAAAATACACAACTTATCAAAATGATTGCACTTTTTATTTTTTTATTTTTTTTTTGAACCGTTTCCATGTGCAAAATAACACTTGATAAAAATAATTCTATAATCAAAATAATAATAACAATCGTGAAAACAATAAAAAAAAACTTACCTCACTAGGGACCTTATCATTTAATGTAGGCCAATCACCAATATCCGAGAAATTGTTAGCCTTCAAAAAAAAAACGAAAAAAATTCAAAACAAGTTTATAAAATTTTTGACATAGAATATTTAATAATAATTAATATGACTGAATATAATAATAATAAGGGGGGAAAAACACACCAACCGGTTTAAAACTGTGTCAGGAATGTCAAAAATAACATTTCAGTAATGAACTTAGAGGGGGTAGATTTTTGTAGCGTTCTGTATAAAAATAGGGCCCAATTTTTAGAACTGTCTATAAATAATATAATGAAAAAAATATATATATTGCAGAAATTCTTTTCAAATGCAACAATAGAATTATAAATTATTAGTAAAATACAGTTATAATAATTATGAATATATAGATCAATAATTGTTAAAAACATGTAATCATTAGGCTATTTCAAGGTTGACTTTGATTACCTTTCAAGATAACAAGTTGCAATTTAAAATAAAAATGTATATATTTTCCAAATTACTGTCATATAAGTTGACTAAAAATTGATTTATAATAAATAAATTATACATAAAATAGAAAAATTAAGAGAAAAAAAAATGATAATAGAAACAATATTTAACCCGGAAGTATTAATGTGAGAATAAATTTAAATATTTATAATAAAATTACCTTTTTATTAGATTTACGTTTATCTTTGGATGAAGCAGTTGATTTAGATGCTGTCCCTTGTTTCTGGGGTTGTAAAACGTGTTTATTACTTTTTTCACTTGTTGTTTCTTGACTTGTTGTTGTTGTTGTTGTTGTTGATGAAGAAGATGATGATGTTGAGGATGATGACGATTGTGCTGCTGCACTTTTAATTTGCCATGCATTCACTTTTGGTGGTGGTGCAGCGACAAATACTTTTTTTATTTCAGTCTCATCTTTCTTTTCTTGTTGTTGTTGTTGTGGTTGTTGTTGTTGTTGTTGTTGTTGATTTGTTGATTCTTTATTATTTTGATTATCATTCTTCTTTTTATTATTTAGATGTTTTTTGAATTTATCATTTTTCTCATTCTTTTCTATATTATTACCATTAACAAAATGTTTATGTTTATCACGTTTTGAATGATCATTTTTACGTTCTTTTCTACTATGTGTTGGTACTGGTGTAAAATTATCACCATCATCTTTATTATTATTATCATTAGATTGTTCAATATTTATATTATCTGTTGTATTCTCACTAATTATTTGATTTATATTTTCTTTGTTGCTCTGTTTAAAATTGAGTACTGCATGTGCGTAGGATGCTCCACTACAATCAGATGATGCATTCTTGTCATCACTATTTACAGTGATATTTTGATTTGATGTTGTACAAGTTTCCATTCTTTTTTTCTATTTATTTTATAATTCTCCTAAATATATAACTAATGATAATTTTAATAGATTTTTCGATTTAAATGAACAATATGGAGTGTTACCATGTTGATGGTCATGAAAGCATGGCAACTAGAATGCGATAATATATAATATATATATATATATATTTTAAATTAATCAATTAATTGATAACAATTATAATTATTATACAATTTAACTAAGTAATTATTTACCTTTAAGTAAAATTTATTTAAAAAAATCGACACAAAAATTGAAAAAAAACCACTTTATTTCACTCACGCAATACCCATGCTTTAACAAAACCTATAAAATCTTTTTCTATTTGCAACTATTTTAGGGATATTTCATTTTCTAACTAGAATCATATTTAAGCGCTAAACTTAAAACTACCTAACCACAAAAAGTATCACCAGTAGAAAAGTCGCAAAAGAAACACAATTCATAAAAACACATTCGGCAATTAATTAATAATTGGAAATTTGTTATTTTAATTACTAGACCGGCTATATTAAAATAATAATTTCATTTGAAAGAAAACAGATCAGAACCTATCGCTGATAATAGATGGCACTCTTTCTTTGTATTAAATGTAGCGCTACAACACACATGTAATAATTGGTTGCATAACCTAAAGGGGGCAACTATTTTCACCCTTGAATTACAGTCAACCTCCTATTCTGCGCCAACCCAGCTTAACGCCGACAAAACAAATATGAAAACTATAGGAAATTTTCGAATTTATGCCACCCCCACAAATTTATGTTTTTCTGGTAGCTTAATATCTGCACAATCAATAGTCAAAACAATTTTGTAGATTAAAGAATTTACCACTACATAGATAGTATCTCCATATTATCATTACTACCACCATTAAAAAATAATTTTTATTTTATTGCTGCAATAAATGTTTTAACGGTCAAACTTGAAATAATAAAAAAAAAACTGCAATAGATAAATTGAAGCAAATAGTGCATATCTTCGATTCAGCGCCACCCTCGCCTTCTTGCCAGATTTTGATCAGTACAAATGGGGCGCAGAATCGGGGGTTGACTGTATTCTCTTATAGTAATAGGCCTTCTCTTTCTAAAAATAGAGATGAAGCTATACTATTAGGAGAAAAATTTCCATGTATATGCTTGGTATTGTTGAAGGGACTAAACTCAAGAGAGAACAAAGGGATTTTTGGAAGAAAAAAAACCCTTAAATATTATAAAGGTTTTATTCAACACAAATTAATGCAACATACACAAAGTGATGTAAAACATTTAAATATTACTGTAGACAATTTTTTTTTAATGACTAAATAGATACAAAGTAAAAATTTGGTATCATTTTATCAAAATAATAATAATAATAATAATAGTAATAAAAATAAAAACGATAATTAACATATAGGACTGATAATCTTTTTTGTAAATAAATTAGCTCACAACAACTAGCAGAATATTTAAAAAATATACATGTATTTTTTTTTCTTAAATTATATAGGTATATATAAAAAAATTGTAATAATTATTTAAAAATTCGTTAAAATTGTATAATATATACAAACGAAATCTGCTTGTTGTTGAATTAATTATTAATGAGCAATTTAAAATTTTCTTATTTCACTTCTTTTCAATCAAAAAAGCCTATCAGTTTTAATCTATTATACATTATAATAAAATTACAATTCTCTTTTCATCGACATGATATTATTATTATATTTTTTAGCAATGTCGGTGTCTTAGAAACGTATATTTATTTTAATTAATAAAAAAAAAACACATTTACGTCTTGTGGACGGATGCTATTCTAGTTCAAAAAGCGGGAACACAGAAACAGCTACCATTAATTTTTTTATATTACAAATATATATATATATATATATATAATAAAATCAAAATCGAAAAATTACAAATAAGACACCCAACATTTGCTTGATGAGCATTTCATGTCTTATACGGACCATTCCAATAATAACATTTTTTGTTTGTTTTTGTTTTGTTTAAATAGAGACTACAAATTGGTCCAGAATATGTTATTAGATCTCGATGTAAATGCCTGTCTTCTCTCTCTATACAAATCAACATTATACAAAAACTAATTCTATACATTTATATAAATATTTTCAATTTTCCTACATTGAACATTATTATATAATATAGGTATATAAATATCTGGTTTATTTATATTTACGCAGATCTTTTTCTTTACACATATAACTACATTTATACAGAGTTCTGGAGGCAAATTATCTTGTATTGTTTGTATAATAATAATAATAATAATAATAAAATAAAAAAGGGAACATCACATTTTCAATTGGGAATAACATAGTACCATTATTTCAGCATTATAGACCGAAAATATATATTGTGTACAGTCATTATATCGAATAAAATTATTAACATAAAAAAATAATAATACCATTATAGACGTATTTATAGTCAGAAATTACATAATTTAATTAAATTTTTTTTTTACTACTGATTACACTTCATAGCATCCTTGGATACAAGAGGTGCTTCTGCAAATTAAAAGAAAAATATACGTAAGTTTCAATACATTTACAAATATTTTTTAATTTTTTTTTAAAGGGAGATGAGGAAGAAAACAAAACAACAAACAGTGAAACAGCAGCAATCTATAAGCAAGTGGGGTAAAGTGTATTCTACAGCCTGTTATGACTAACATGAATTTTTTAATTTAAATTTAATTTTTTAAAGAGATCTTTTTTTATGTTATTTTCTATATACCTACACAGTTCAGTCTAACAACAAACAACATAAAAACTATGTGATGCTATTTGACTTACACTGATGGTGATAGGTGAATCTAGTATAGTTAATTTAACAATATTTTTTTTTTTTTACTTCTCCACATATTTACGTTAACTATCATTAATTTTACTTATTTGATTGAGCTAGAGAGAAGTATTTTATTAAAGTTTCAATTAACACCTGCCACCTGTGGCACAAATATTTTTGGACATGAACGTTTAAAGGATAATCACACATATATTTACACTTCTTTAATAGTTTTTTGTTTTTGTTTTTGTTGTTTTTTTTTTAAATTATTATTATTATTAAGCATTGGTGAGATGGGGACCGATTGCTTCCATACCTTCAGGGGGTACACGTACACAGTCATTTGATAGAGAACCATTTACCGTGCCATTAGTCATTGCGTAGAGATCTGGAGTACCTTCTGGTGGATTACATAATGTTTGAACAGCTAAATGTATACGTAAATAATCATTTATTGTTGTCCATATTCCTGGTCTTTTATTATGATATAATTTTGAATACATATATATATCAACATGATTATCGCATAATAGATGTTTCTTTAATGTTATCAATGAACAGAATGTTGCAGCCTCAGTTCCTCCCAATCTAAAATAATGATAATAATTATTATAAAATTAATAATTTAATGAGATAAAAATTGATAAAAATTTACCTATCAACAACAACAATAGGACCATTTTGTATACCTAAATCGAGTACAGTATTTGGTAAATGATACATTTCACCAATATTACAACAATGATGTGGCCAATTAGTACAATGAATCATTTTAATTGGTATTTCATAATCATCTTGTAATGATGCCATTACAAAATCTCTAATAACATAATTTGATTGTGCTTGTTCATTAACTAATTTTAATTTATATGAATCAGTTTCAATTGTTTCTTGATGATCCATTGGCCAAAATACTTCATAATCTTGATTATCAATAATACTAAGCATTATTATTAATTGTGAATTATGATCCCATACCATTTGCCAAAAATCTTTTATTGTTGATTTAAATGGATGTTGTGTTATTATAAATTCACGTAAACTATGAAAACCTTGTATCCATGTTGCATTTATATAATCTGAACCATCTTCACCTGGTTTTGGTGTTAAATGAACACGTGAACTTTCAACAGGCAATATGTCTGTTGTACGATTCTTTGGCTGATTGATCACTTTATTTGCCGAAACAAGATTAAAATCTTTACATTGAAAACTAGTCACTAACTAAAAAATTAAAAAAAAAAAAAACAATAATATATACCCCTTTTTTTCTTAAATTTATATTTATATTTACTTTAAATTGAACATCTAAAGGCTTCCATAATTCACTTTTCTCCTCACCATTACCATTCTGTATAACTTGTACATATCTTGGAAATTGTTCACGACTTATATTTGTTTCACCTGATTCAATAGCTTCTAATAATGCATCATGAATAAATATATATTGTTCTTCAGTTTGTACAAGAAAATTTCTTTGTGAACGTATATGACGTAGAAAACCGAATATATTTACTTCACCTCTAGTACGAATTTGTCTAAGCATTGCATCTAAAACTATATATGTACCAGTTCTACCGACACCGGCACTAGAAATATACCAAAAAGTTAAGTAAAAATCAATCAAAAAACTCGACTAATAATAGTGATAATTGTACCTGCAATGTACAATGATTGGTCCAGCATCTGGTGGATTAGCTGCTGCTGATTTTTTAACAAAATGTAATACTGGTAATGGATGATCTGGTGTACCATGATCTGGCCAATTAGTATAATGATATTGATATACTAATTTTTCAGCCATTGCTGATTTCTTTTTTTTAACTTGTACACGAAGATGTTTTATTTGTAATGTTCTTATTGTATATGTTGCCATAATTTGTTCTTTGACTAGTTTAACTTGTATAACACCATATGTTTCAGTACCTTCTTTTGGCCAATACATATCACATTTTCTCTAAAATTTCATTAAAAAAAAAAACAATTACAATTTGACACGAAACATAAACAAATAATCAATTAAGCGATGTAGTGTTATTGTATTTAAGATATTATTTTAAACGAATAAGAGAGAAAAAAAACACGACAAAACTCGGCATTAGTAGTATCAAAGGGGGCAACACACTAATACCTCAAAATGTTCAGTACCAAACTTCAAGAATGGATATTTAAGTGAATCCTAATAATAATAAAAAATTTATATAAAACCTCCTAATCCCAACACAATATGATTTATGTATAATTTTTTTTAATTAAATCAAATATAGATACATACACGTCCTCTTTCCACTAAATTTGTTATCATTACAATGATATTAACTCTTTGTTCCCAGACCATACGCCAGAAACAATCAAATGTCGATGGTAATGGTCCTTGTGTACCAATATATGCTTTAAAACATTGAAAACCATCAATATAATTTGCATTAATATAATCAATATTTTTCTTATTTTGGCCTGGCATTTGTAATAATTGAACTCTACTATGATCATCTATAAATTGAGTATTTTATATAAACGAAGAAAACAATGTATATAAATAGAACTTACAAGCAATTATATTAAGATATCTATTTTTAGCACGATTGTCTGGATGTTGTGAATGTTCAGATGAATGTTCATCTGTTGTTTGTCTACCTTGTATAGCTTCATATTCTTTACTAAAACCAATATCACCATCTGCATGTAATTCAGCAACATGTCTAGCAAATATATGTACAGGTATTGCACCTTTATGTTCATTATTACTATTATTTGGTGGTGCATTCCAATCTAATGATGCTGTAGGAACTGAACATGGTATATCATCAAGATAATAATAGGGAACACGAAAACATTTTCTAGAATTTTTATCAATAATTAGTAGATTCCCTTATAAAAAAAAGGAATAATAAATAATTACCGCCACACAACAAATGCTAGACCGCCTAATAAAAATGCAAAACCAGCACATATAACACCAGCTAATACACCAGCACTTAATTCACTTGTTGTATGTCTCATATATTCTTGTATTTTATCACAATCAGTTTTCATTAATATTGTTTTTGGTTTTGATAATTCACCAAATAGTAAACGTTTTGTTCGATTACTATAAGTTGATGCTTGTAATTCAACTTGATATAATGTATCTGTTGTTACATTCTCAAGAGAATACTGTAAATAATTTCATTAAATAAATATAAATATACACAAATTGACTATTTAATATAATAATATTATTAAATATTAGATAGGTCCTCTTATAAAAATAAATCTAAATGTCTTAGGGACTCTACAAACGTAGTGGATTTGCGTATTTGGGGTGAGGAATAATAAACAAACATCACACTGGTGTTATTATTTATTTATACTTTTCTCGGGTATAATACAGATTGAAGTGAAACAGAGGTATTAGAAAGCAGACAATAGGAAAGAGATAGAGTCTGTTCTGTTCTATTCTGGCAAATTTGTAATTGAGTTTAATAGCTAAAAATTCTCTATCTCTTTCCTAATGACTGCTTTCTAATACATCTGTTTCACTTCAATCTGTATTATACCCGAGAAAAATGTACATAAATAACAACACCAGTCCCATGTTTGTTTATTATTCCTCATCGCAAATACGCAAATCCACTGTGTGTGTAGAGCCCCTTAGGAAAGACTAACAATAATTCATTAAGAACATTGAATCATCTCAAGAAACTGCAATATTGGAAAATTACAAGTGGAAAAAAATGTAATTTCTCATGATCTTCTAAATAAATTGTTTCTACAATTCTTTATTTTTTTTTTGTTAAAGAACTATTTAAATCTTGTTTATTTTATGAATCATCCAGTAAATCAATCCATTATCCCATCGTTTAGAATGAAATCGTTAAATTGATTTGTACATTTGTACAATTAGACGATTTCTACAGTATTTTTATTACTACACATTCTAAATGTTACTTTATTATACTGTAACAGGAGGGAATTCGATGGGATATACGGTAGTTATAATTATAATTATCAATTCATTGTAGAGGAACTACCTACTAATAATGTCCAGTTTTAGATACAGTAGAACTCGATTATAACGACAATTCAACCGATATAGAAAATCGAATCGTTATAGTTGAGTTCAACTGTAAATACATAGAAGATAATTGAAATATAGTTGAGATGCTCGTTTTGTTCCTATTTTGTGTCATATCTCAATGACGATTTCCCTATGTCCAGTTTAAAACAAGGACGAGGTTTGAGACAGTGGCCGTGGCAAATAAATTGTGGCACATCAACAGCATGAATGATATGAGTGGTCGATTGTTTGACGATCACTGGATGCAGAAGGGGTTGCCTAATACAAAATGGGAACACAAAACGAGCGTCTCGAGTATAGTTATTGATTATTGAATATTGAATAAATATAGGAAATCTTATACTGATGCAAAGTGCTGTTAATTATAAATAATTTTGCAACATAAAAGTTGACATAATTGTGTAAATTTATGGTAGTTTTCTTTGTTTATAAACTTTAGATAAGATATAATTTAATTATTTTCCTACATATGTGGAAATTTTCAAATATTATTATAATAAAAATGATTGAATAAAATCAAGAATACTTACAGATATTTCTAGATGTTCTTTTGAAGCTGGTAGTGTTATATTTTTCCATAATCTATTACCTAAATTAATATAAATATAATAATAATCGATAGAATTATAGAATATATCAGGTCTGGCCCAATGGAAATACATTGTATCTTGTTTTTGGCATGTTAAATTGAGTATTTTTGGTGGACTTGGTCCACTAATATCAGTTGTATTATAAACTGGATCGGATGGTTGTCCTTCATGTTTTCTGGTATAAGCTTTTACCCATATTTTATATTCAGTAGATGGTTCTAAAGAGGATTTATTGATTTTAATTTTTGATAATATTATTTTTAAACAATAGAATAGAAAAGATTCTTACTCAGATTTGTTAGATTATAGGTGACATAAGGTGATATATATTTAATTTTATCGCCTGGCCATTCTGTATAATTACCATACATGTAATATACCCAATAACCAACTATGGCTCCATTTAGCTTTTCTGGTTCAGTCCATTTTAGATAAATTGTATCTGATGTTATATCTAATATTGTAAGATCTCTTGGTTTACTTGGTACTGTAACAGAACCAAATTTGAAATTACAATTAATAATAATTTTATTTTAATAAAAGGTTAATTGTTTTGTAGGTGTGTCGATATATAATTATTATTATTTTTACAATTAAAATCTGGATCATACCATCATCATCATTATCATCATTTATGGTTGTTGGATAATCAGTTGTGGTAATTTCTGTATTTACCACATTAATAATAATAATAACAAAAATTACAACAAATAAATAAACAACATGACCCATCCTAAACAATGAAGCCTTCACTTTATATTAACACTCCTCTTAAACAACACTACGACAATTTATTGTTTTCATCATTGAATAACGTTGTATATAATATTGATTTTATTAATGTTTATTTGCAAATTACGGTACATTTCATTATATTATTTATATTTAATAATAATTGTTTTTAATTATTGAAGAAGAAGAAGAAAAAAACCACACTAAATAGCACCACCCAGAACTATATATATGTTGGATATAACGCGAATATAGCAACGGTGCGGGGACAAGAGCGGTAACAAACGGGCCAACGAGAGACCATCAAACATGCCGGATTGCTTGTGCGGATTTTAACGTAACCGTAATACGCATGCGTTGAAGACAGTAGCGTAACAATTTTGGTAATATATCGGATGTACAACACTATTCCAATTTAGATTATAGCTAAGGGGCAAATTCGTACTTATTTTAAATTTGACATTTTCCTTCAAATTTCGATATACGTTTTTAATTGTTTTTAGTAATTAAGGGGTACTTAACAGATTACGCTAGTAGAAACTCTTTTATATATGTACCTGTATTTGATCAATTATTTGTTAAAACTGATTATAAATATCATAAAATCTAGAGAATGTGATAAAATTTTATGTTTATTTTACTGTAATCATAGATGTTAGCGACAATTTATGTTATCGATTTCTGATTTAATTTATTTCATTTTTCGTTATTGAAACGATTTTATTTATGTTGAACGATAAATTTCTTATTATTAGAAAACGATTTATTGACGTTACTTTTCAAACTACAATTAATTTCAATTTACGCTACCACTATAAAGCATTTAAAGAAATAATTTTGTACCTATACCTATATCTAACAAAATTTACGATTAGTTCATCAAAGATATTATTGGATAGTTTTTACAGTTCATCGGTCAGTGTTAATAGGAAGATTTTGCCACATGACGCTAAATCAATGCTAAATGTTAAATCTCGATAATTGCCTGGTAGGAAGAGATGGACGAATGCGCGTAAGACTACTAAATATCTTATGTGCACAAGTTGCCTACTCTGTCTGTCAGCACTTATAGTCTAGACACACGGCGAAGTTAAGTGATCATTCCACAAATTATTAATTTGTGGCAACGATCATTATCTAAGAGTACGTGACATACAGCACAAAGTTAACTATCATTACATTGTATTTTTCTAGTAACTGAACACTTTTTGCGCAGATTCATTCTTACATTCTGGTTAATTTCTGGTTTAGGGGAGAATGGGGTAATGAGAGCGGTCGGGTAATGGGAGCCACGAGCAGAAAGGCACTTCTAGCATTCGGAATCGCCCCGAAATAGTCTGAAAGGTTCCAGATATCTTCTAAAAAGTCCACTGCACGTTGCTGTCCACTTAGTGCCATTTGTACGATCGTGAGGTGGAATAGTGTGTTTTGAGCTCATTGCTTATATAAAATTATAATCTTTAGGCATCAAGATAGGTATTTAAACGTCAACTTATTATCCTATATCTCTGTATATTGTATAGTCAGATTAATGTAGTTTTGTGTGTAAGTATCAGAATTATCGTTCAAAATAGTTGTTTTGATATTTTTGCTATTTTGAAAATAACGACTTTGCGGGTAATGGGAGCCTAGCTGGGCTCCGTTATCCCACTATGGCTCTCATTGTGGTATCGGTGCAGAAGTTGCGGAAAGTGGACTCACAAATCAGTGCTCAGGTTCAGAAAGCCCCAAAGAATATATTTGTGGTTTTTCCTTAGATCCTTAACATGTGTTGGTTTGTAGGTTTAATAGTTTCATTGAAAATGATAATTAGGATTGCTTATCATAACAATGGCTCTCGCTAGACGTGTGGTATATTTGTGGCTCTCATTACCCCACGCATCGGGTAATTGGAGCGAAATACACTTTTTGAAAAACATTTTTTTTCTACTAAAGATGCACAAATTTTGAAATAATACTGTCGTAGCATTGGAGCTAAATAACCCAAGAACTGATTTAAACTTCAAGTGTCACCTGATTAAAACAATTTGTTACTTTTTTTTCGCATTTTCCTTAACGGGCTCCAATTCCCCCATTCTCCCCTAACAGTCTAAGATGTTATACCTTTTTATCATTTAATCGTATTAGTCAGGGGACGTCGATTATTTCCGAATTACCCCGATTGTCTTAATGATCATTGACAATAAATTAATGTTGTAATGATCATTACAATCTAAGTATAATGATGATTAAACGCTAAATGATCATTTTACTTCACCGTGTGTCTAAGTTATTACCGTTTCGTTTGTTATTTAACGTTATGTGGCAAAATCTTATCAAATCATAACGCTAAATGCTTATAGAGAAAAGGAAATGCGTGTAACACTGAATCGGCTATTGCATTGCTTTTCTAACTAGCTGCAAAAACTTCCTACTATTTTGATTATTTTTAGGAGAAGACTACCAATAGGTAAACGAATTTATTATTAGCAACAAGGAATGTGAGACAATTATTTGCTATATTTTAGTTTTAAAACATCTATGAATATGTCTATTTTATTAATCTGTCATACCTTCGGTCCAATGACGGATTAGCGGAGTTCTACTATATATTTGAATGTCATTTTTGAGTATTTTGTGGAGTTTTCAAATAAAATTAATACCCAACGTTACGTTAATTTAATAAAAGCTGATTTTGGTAAATACGGTTTCCAATATATACAGTTTAGTCCTTTGTTTTCTAATCTATAAATAGATTTTTTTGTTTCCATGTACCGCCACTGTTTCCTGGGTGTTTCTTGATTGGTAAATCCTTTGCTTCCTGCAGCCGCAGTCCGTCGTCGTTGTCTTTGTATGGTTCAGAGATTCGCATCTGCTGTCAGGACGGCATTTGGTCCTCTCTCTTTTAAACGGCCTCAACCATACATATACTATGTCTATGTATACTCCCTCACATTTTCCATATTCCCCCTTTGTGTCGCTTCTTTCGTTTTCTCATATCCATGCACCTCTCTCTTCTACTATACCACTTGCTACTTGAAAATGCTTTTGTTCTCAAAACAAAGCCCAGTCTCTGCTTCTAGTACAGTTTGGTTCGTTCAAAGTAACTTGCCATTAGTTGATCATTGTCTAGGAAATTCTATATACTAACCGTTCATACTTATATGGAACACTATTTAGATCATCCCCCTTTAGTTAGTAGTCACACAAAACGATAAAAACTGACCAAAAACCGAATTTTCTTCCTTCCTCTTTTGAATTGTTTATACTTGAACTTCTAGTTTCATGTAGATATCCTGTGTATGTATTGTATATCGAGTGTATTGATCGAATTTGAGCTTTTTCAAAAATTGAATATAGATATACCTATTTCCTTGTGAAAAGTATATGAAAAAGAAATATTTACGATAGAATCGAGATGAAGAAATAGAAACAAAAAAAAATTGTCTCGTTCATACAACAAGTCGATATTTGCATTTTTTGGTTTCAATAATCCATAATCCTATATTTGAATGGATATGAAACATATTTGTTCCGTTTTTAAAACTACAACTCAATTCATTGAAACAATACATTGAATTGTTGAGAAGAATTGAAAGAGATGAAATCATTTTTGGTAAAAAACCTAAATTCCTAAATATATCAATATAAAAATGTTGTGGTTGTCAAATTTTATTTGGCTTTTATTTAAATAAAAAAAATATTGAATTCCTTGAAATGAGATATAGAGCTTAGTTTTTAGGAGACCACATACACATACATACATATACAGGAAAAATAAAGGGAAACTTACGCGGACAATCATAAAATTCTTTCGTTTTCATAAAGATCGTGTTAAATTTTTTAGTCCTTTGATACAAGAATTTATTACATCAAAATTGAAATTTATTTTTATATGAAAAAAAAAAGTCGTTGGAATTATGTGATTTTCACAACAAGATGCTTGTTTAAACATGTATTTTTTATATAATTTTTTTTCAACCTCTGGTTGTTTAGAAATAAATTCCACAACCACTTTCCAGAAAAATTTCAAGATTTAATCAACAAACAAACAACAGATTTGTTTTTAGTTTTTTTTTCTCCCTTGTGTTTCAATTATGTACTGAAAATTGCTGGTTGTGTCATTATTTTATATAAAGCTCCCCTTTTTTAGTATTTTTTATAATTTCTATTCTTAAAACTGTAATTAAATTGTTTTCCATCATAGCATTGATGACGTGATGATTTATTTAATCAAAATAAGGGACAGTGGACTAATTTTGGGTTTATTAATAATTTAACTCAGTGTCAGATATTAGTAATGACCCAATAGGGCGAAACTAGTCCGTCTTTCACACCTTAGTCACACGGCCGATCTAAATTACAATTTAACTTTTTATTGTCATACAATACGTTAAATTATAATTCAGGGCCGGACTGGCTTACCTTGGCCCCGGGGGAATTTATAAGACAAGAAGATTATCGGTGGCCCGTCAAAAGCTATTTGGTCCCTAAAAACCCATTGACCCAGGAGGAAATCTCCCTATATCTCCCCATGTACAGTCCGGCACTGTTTACATAACTGTTACATCAAATAAAACTTTATAACACAATTTGGTTTTTGATAACAACGATACATACGAAATAAAGTTGCATAATGTCCTTTGTTGTTGCAAGTTTATAATCAGTTGATTTTAAGACATCAACGACGAATCAACAACAAAATTTTTCTAATCTCTTAATTCAAATAAAACAGTCAGTGTTTTGCAGATTGTGTTGTGAGTGAATTAGTAAAAGTGCAGAAGTGAAGTGTTTTGATGGTTGTGTTTTCTAAATGGACCACTACCATCCACGATCGATGATCAACGTTGGGAAACTGCACAACCTTATCAAAGAGGTTCAGCAAAAGGTAGGTTCTAAAAACACACCACGACTTTTGATTTTTTCTAATAATTTTTGGTTTTTTAAAGCCTTAAGTAGTAAGTTTTTCTCAAGCGCTATTTGGCCCCCAAAAACTCATTTGCCCCGGGGGGAAATCTCCCTATATCCTCTCTGTCCAGTCCGTCACTGTTGTAATTCATTAAATTGTAATTAGAGCTGCCGTGTGACTAGGAACCCTGCCAGACGGCCACAATATAATTCAATTTAACCAAGTTTGCAATTACCTTGGTTCTCAATTTGCCGTCTGGCTGCACACAATATTCAATTAATGAGCGGCGAAATTTATTTAGTAAATTGGCTGTTCAGAACTTTATTTAGCTAAATTGTGTAAATTACTCATGCGCGGCATCTAAAAGCATGGCTGCCATCAGCTGATTGTTCACGAAACACACACAACATACACATGACAATCTACGCCTTGCGCGTGCGTTAATTGTAATTGTGAAATGCCCGTCTGGCAGGGTAAAATTCACCAATATTTCAATTTGTATTGACCTTGTCGCTAAATTGAATTATATTGTGGCGGTCTGGCAGGGGACTTAGATTATTGTTCTTAAAACCATATTTGGAGCCGCATTTAATTAAAATATTTCAACAATTCTTATTGAGAGTTAGATTTAAAGTTTAAAGTGTCGCATTTTTCAAAAAATTTTAGTAAATTTTCACTATTTTGTTGGATTCTATTGTTGTTACTCTAATTAATTCTATTTCAATTATTTTTCAACGGATATGAGTTATTTATTAAAAAAACTGTTCATTTTCAGTCAATATTTTCATGATTTAACTGCATATTTATGCAGACTGTAAAAGCAAGGAATTTTAAAAATCAATATTATTGTTTGATTTGCAACCGTAGTTTATAATCTTCTTGACTCGCTCCAAATATTGCAGAAAATTATTGTCTATAATAGTCATTAATTTTCGTAAAACCTTTCATCGTTTTAATTGAAAATAATACACTAGAATCGTCATATACCTACTATAAACATTCTACTAGGTTTTGTTAATAGTACTTTACGGTAAATTTAGGGTTTTCATTATTTTTGTTTTTTTTTTCGCCAAGTGGTCGTGGCAGTAAATTTAACGGTTTGATGTAGTTTTATTTTGAAGGAAATCTAGGTCTAACTCGGTTGGATGATGTTGGTTCGCCGCCCCTGTTGTCTAGTGATTTGAAGGGGATTAATTGTTAATAGGTCGAAACAGTGCGTGATGTTACGAAAGCACATCATGAAGTACTGAAAGGGAACACTAATGACTATGATACAGTTCTAGTATTTATTGTTTTACTTATTGTTATTATCATCATCATTTTTAATAACAACGAAAGCTGGCTATTTTGGGGGTAATTCTGTCATTTAAAATTCTATTTAGATCCCAAAATACAAATCCATTTCCTTTTACGTTTATATTTATAAAATTGCGAAAACGTAGAAAATGAACGATAATGAAAGTATCATGTGCGAAATAATGACAAAACACAGTAAAGAGGAGTGAAGGGTGGCTGTTTTCATGATAAGGAAGCGCAAGCGCTACTAGCGCCTCGCCTAAATTTTCGTTGGTTTGAAAGCTTACTTAGGGCATCCCGGTGGTAGTAGTATTGATTCATTCGGGAGCGGATGGAGCACATGGTACAAACTTTCAACAGTTGAATTACTCTTGTTCTGTCACTTATGTCATTTTCAACGTTCCAAATTTATTTCTGTTCCGAGAATGGCAGGGGGGGTGGGCTGGGTGTTAGTAGTTGAAGGGCCCCCGTCTGGTGCCGTTAACCCCGACATAAGGACCATAAGAAAATCATATCCTTTACACATTATTTTTTTTGTTTTGTTGTCAAAAACTTCCTATGAACTAGGGTTATTTGAAAATTTTTAGTAGATCTGATAAGTTATAAAATTTCAACAGATTGTTCTTAATCTACTTTGTGGATGTTTAATGCAGAATTCAAGGAAGCTCAGCAAACGTTAAGAATCACCTTTGATCCTGTACCTGATCTAGTTTCTAATCCATTTGTACGTTGCTCTACTGGATTTTAGTTAATAATAAAAGAAGTTCATATATAGAGGATGAGCACTTCAAAATAAATTCGATTCTAGACCATAAAGAGAGGGATTTGCTAGCCGGATATTATAAAAAATTTACAATATTCGACAATTGTTGATTAAATATCCAAGGGTCACGTTCGATCAAACAGACAGTACCTATTTGAGCTTAAAATAAATCTGATAGTAAAATTATTGAGATTTAGTTACATGTACGTATTAATAAAAACTTAATTTCGTCGATAATCTTTGCAAATTTTTGTTGTTGTCCTGTATTTGTACCAAGATCCTGTTTGAATAATCCGGATATCCTGTTTACACCATTCTCTCCAAATTCCCCTCACTCATACCTTCTTAGAGATGAAAGAAAATCTTATATTCTAACATTATTTATAATTAACAATTTACTTGCATCTCTTTGCCATAAAAAAACAATTTTCTTGAGGTAGTGGTATTTCTCAATATGACATTTCGTTTTTGTTAATTTATATAAAAAAAAGAAAAACATGGGAAACAAAAACAACACACACAGAAGAAAAAAAAACGCGAAAGAGAATCAAAAAGGAGAAGAGAGAAAAAATGAGGAATAAAGTAAGCTTTTATGTGAGGTTCTAATTTGGAAGATGGAATGGCGTGAGTAGCACACGTCTGATCGTGTCTAGAGAGACGACGGAAAATTAAAGATTTTCTCGCGTGTTTAAGTTGAAGGAGGGTCCCGACAGTTTCACTGATATATATTTAAGGTTAAAAGTATGGACAGTAAAGAGAATTCACGTATAAATAATGTTGAAACTGGCCGCTATCAATTCGAATGATTGGACAAGATCAGCTGATATAGTCTGTATGTTAGGCTGGGCGAAAACGGATTGAGTTTTCTGCTTGGAATGTTGGATTAAATTTTCAAATATTTGACTGTGGAGAAATGACACAAAGTAAATAATTGTTTAACAGTATGACATGAGAATTGGTAATTAATAATACAGCGTGAGAATTAACAATTCTGTTAGCTCCAATTTTTATCAATTATTGAAGAAATTCATGTATGTTTAACAAACAATAATTGGTAATTTTTCAACTCCATTTATTATTAAAATAGCTTGAATACTATCCAATATAGTTAAATAAATTAAGTCAAGTTCGATTAATTATTTGAAAGTGCCTCAGTTAGGTACAATGTGGTTAAATGAAACACGTATAATCCAGACTCTACTCTATTTAAATTTATAGCTTTCGTACTAATGATCAATCCTAATCCATTTTTTGTGTTTTATTCAGAAGTTAATTTTCTCGTTTCTTTCCGTTTTTTCTGGAATGAGAAAATGTTGTGAACTCTTTTTTTTTCCCCTTTAATAATTCGTGGCTCTTGTACTTTTAGTTTAGTATATGTAAATCGCTTCTAGGAGGTTCATTTGAGTAGCAGTAATAGTAGTAGTAGTGATAGTAGCAATAGCCAGCTGTGTCTTGTTACTGTAAAGGACAGAGTCAGCAAGTCCTAATTTAATAGGAATAGTAATTAGAACGTAAGCTTGGGTAATATCCTCTTCACCAATAAATCCACAGTATGTTACTTCATATTATAAGTAAAGCATATGGTTATACAAAGACAAGCTAGTTAACGATATCAACAACAATCTTCAACAATATATAATTATTATATAAACAATAAATAGATTTCTGTCATACTTAATCTATGACCATATCAAACAAACATCACACTGTATTGAACATAACAAATAGTATCTAACCATTAAATCAATATGGCATAATGTGAATGTTATGTTCAATGATGGATTAGTATTGAGATAGTTGAGGGTTGTACATATTTGTTACTCAATATTCAATGATTTTTCTTTTAGGAAAATCTTCAATCTTCGATTAAAATAAATAGAGGAGTACTTTCAGCTCTGTTAGGTTAACAAAATAAATAAAATTTAAAATTTATAATGGTAGTTTTACAATTGAAATCTGAATCGATTTCACTCTAAAACTAAAGCATCCCTTCAATGGATTGCGTCAAAACCAAACCGCTCTATAGTTAGTAACAAAAAACTACCATATAGTGAATTGAGATTTCAAATCGAATTCAGTTTTAAATAGGTGAAATTTTATTCTTTTTAGATGCATTACATAATGATGCATACAAAACTTTTGGCGAATTCTTGTGAACAATATTTATTTTCTTCTCTAATAAGGCAAAGAAAATCTCGAGACTACTCTAGAACATTCCATATTTTCAAGTTTCAAAAACGATAAGTCTAACTGTTAGTCTTTAGCATTCAATAAAATTGAATATTTGGATGATTAACTTGATTAGAATCTGTTATTATATTTGTTTATTCTAAGAATAATTTGACAAATACCATACAACAAGTGGAATAAAAAAAATCGGATTAAACATCCCCCTGTCGATACACATACACACACACACACATACAGTCGTTTTATCGAAATGTGGATTGTTCAATGGAATGCTCGTATAGGGGATTGGGATATTTGCGTCATGATCATTATAGAATCGATACGTATTGTTCGTATTCGTGATTGTTGTGAGATTTTTATATTGTATAGAACAAGTTCCCATATGTGATTTGTAGAATTGTTTCATTTTGAAAATGGGTTTTGGGTTTGTATGGTAGTAAAGTCATTGGATGAAGTTGAATCCTTCACACCAATTCTATAGACATCATGAGAGAAGCTTAAGTTCTAGGAAGCTTGAGGATTAGACGAACTTGAACTGAATAAATGTGTCCACTACGTTTAACTTCTATTTGAATTGTGTATTGTTAGAAATTAAATTATTGTCAAGGTTCTAAATGATTATATTACTATTGAATATCGGTTTATTAAAGTAATCATAAAGTTTGAATTAAAGTTATGTCTGTATATCAAGTTGTACAATAAGAATTGTGTCAGCTTTGAACGGAGCGAATTCACCGTTCCATTTTTCTGTTTAAAATGAACAAAGGATAATCTCTTGAGGATAACGTTTCTAAAAATCCATTTGTCGGAGAGTAATAGCGCTCTAGTACGAACAGGATGGAAAGTTATAAACTACGGAATGCCCTAGATGACCATTCGTAGAGGAATTAGCATGAAATGCTCATTGTCTTCAGAATAAAGGGAAAACTTTGTTGAAAGTATTGCAGATCGATCTACTCAAAGAAATAACATTAGAGACATTTACAAACACCGACCACAGTTTCAAGTGTTTCAACTGTTTAACTTTCGAGTTGCTATATACTATGATTTCCTTAGGTTTTTGTTAGTTGTGTAGTCAGGGATTTTTTTTTTGAATTAGAGGGTCTGTGAAGTGGTACTTACCACCTTCGTCCGTCATCACAAGTACAGTTGTGTTCGGTCCTGGCCCTTCTGGATTGAAAACTTGCAACGACACCAGATATTGAGTATAGGTCTCTAGATTTTGTATTGTATGACTCTGAAACAATAACAGATAATTTAAAGGAATGAATCCCCAGTTGACGACTCTAACCCAAATAAACACGTGTGCGATTACAGGGTGGTTAAGCGGTCCATAAGGAACTATTGGATATCGTCTGAATCGGTTGAACATAGACCATAGTACCCTATGCCCACCACTAATTCATGTTGGGAAATCGTAATGAATGTGACCGTCTTTATTGCTGCTTTATGGCTCTGCTCAAACTCTCCAATAGTCCATTAAGTTCGTTAGAGGCGCGTGCTTTAACCTAGTGCATTAAATCAGCACGTCGCAATTGTGATATCACAGCATATATGTGCTGTTAGCGGTCTCCCTGGCGTTGATTATTGTACCGGTAAGAATTCACAATTGTCGTATCCCTAAATAATCAAATTTATGACACATACATCCTTTAAACAAGCTCGAACCTTCAATTTGGTAACACAAACCAACGGTAAATTTTCAGATTCTTCACTCGACACTAACTCTAAAATTACAGATTTATGTCAAAATCGTCATCTTATTTGTTGTGTCGAGATCCTCTTTGCCTTCACTTAGTGCTTATAAGACCGATCATTTGATTTTTCTGCTTTTTTTCAGTCTTACACTTAGTTGGATATTGATTTCCTCTCAAATTTTAGATTTGTCAGAATTTCTTCTAGAAAATTTAGTTTAACGTACGTTACAACATTCATTGTTAAACACTAACATGAACGTATACATATTTTCGCAAAAATGTTGCCTTATCAGTAGATTTTGAAGTCTACTAGCTCTTTATGAGAACGATAGATTCAACATTGAGAAATATTAGGCGTGTAGTTGAAAAAGGCAATAGACATAAATCTGAGTCGACGTGAGACTGGTGTATAGATTGATGGAATAAAAGTTTTGTTGATTTTAAAGAAAAATTAAAATGAAAATAACCTTTACTAACAATATCCAAATTTCATTGATTATTCTCAGTTTAAGTGACCGATATAGCCATTTTATGTGTTATCCTGTCCATTGATCATTTGATATATGTCAAGACATTCAGTTTTAGCATTTCGACCTAACGAGGGTCGAGGTGAATATGGCAGATTCGTCGTCAAAGGAAACTTGACCAGAAACGATATGCTAAAAATCGGAATAAATTGTATGTTTTATTGGAAATTTTGGAATGTAGGCGAACAAAAAAAAAACACCACCAACATAGTACAGTGGAAAAATTGAATGTTTTTTTTCAAGTTGTGAAGCAACAAATCAATGATATAACTGCGGCTGTTTGGACGCATTGATTTCGGTCAGCAACTCGTTAAAATTCTTTGTTTTTTATAGTTCTATTGGGAATTCAGTAAAATTGGTAAAATTTACAGTTCTATTGGCTGTTTGTATTTTATAGTCTGAAAGTTTTTTCTTGGTATCATATATTGGAGCATTTATATGATATAAAGTTGAAGTATTATTAGATCAATCGCACCTGAGTCTGACAAAACCCCGTTTTTTTTATGATCATAGAATAGTTTCAGTTTTGTTTTAAATGTTTCAAAGTTCTGTGTTTTAGACTCGGTAGATAGAGAATATTGTGATTTTTGTATAGTAAATGGAATGTCGATAATGGCTTGTTTGCGAAATTAAATATGCTTGTAATGCTGATTAGTTGCAATGACCTATTAATGGACAGGTCATTGGATCAAGAGGCTTAGTAGAGTTTCTGTGATTTCCCATGGGTTTGAAATCGAGTACTCTACTGAAACTTCTCCAAAGTATTTGCCCAATTTCTTTCGCTTATTTATTTCGAACATAGCTTACCTCTACTGTCGGGTCCCGGATGTATATCTCTTTGAAAGCCTCATCTCCTCGGTCCCTCGGTCTGTATGCTATTCTATAGCCAAGAAACTCGCCGTTGATGGTATCATGACGTGGGGGACGCCAACTGATGTGTAGAGCAGTCGACGAAGTATTATGGGCTGTCGTTATCGTTGGCTTCCCCGCGGGGGCTGCAACAAACACATTTTATATCACCTCATCACATCCCGACAAGTTTAAAACTTAAACCACGACCCAATTAGACTAGCATCCTCAAATCCCCAAACACTGACTCAACAACGTTGAAATAACCACTTTCACTAGAAAAATTATTCATATAACTTTAAAAAATTTTTTAATATTCAGGTAAAATTGAGTCAAGTATTTTTTAAAAATGACATTGTTGAACATCAAGTGCTGAAATAAATTCTTTTATAACGACTGCTTTTATTAATTACCTAATAGAATGGTAAACTAATTCCAATTAAATGATAGACCGTTTATTCTAAACTTTGAACACTAACTGTCATTCGAATGTTCATGAAAAATCAAGAACTTAAATCAAAGTTCGTTTTAAAATCGAAACCGTATTTTATTTGAGTTTCTTGTAAGTTAAAATTGGCTGGTAAAGATATAAACTTTTTATGTGCATTTACAGCAAAAATTAATGATTTCTAATGATACTTAGCTTTCGTACACGTTCCATCAGAAATTATCTCACAAATTTCATTCTTATTAATGGCCTTAGATTGCCACCAACATCATAATATCGTTTCAAATAATTTATATGTTTAATGATAAAGTCTAAGAATATTCGTGCCATATTTTAAACGTCATTTTGTTGTGAAAGTTAACTTATAATAATATCCATGAAAGACCTGAGAATTTAATGGTTTTCTAATTTGTCTGTACACGCTCTTTTAACATTAATCTATCAAACAGCAAACACTAGTCAAGGGAAGTTATTGTGCTTTTTTTTTGCTATCACAGTTTATTCAAATTTGCTTAAAATTCAAATTATTTCACAAAATCTATAATATAAGAAGAACTTTGTTTATTGTGTGCAATTTTGGTATAAAGTTTTAACGTTATTATATGATACAATATAAAGTTAACAAACAATAGCTGGGAGTACGTAGATATTGTTCAGTTTGATCCTTGTTTTCTGAATCTGAAGTTGTTTTATTTCACAGAATTTATAAAGCATATAAATACTACAACAAATTATGTTTCTTTATTAGCAAATAATTCTTAGAATTTATCAATAATATTATACATTAAATCTTATGCAAAAAAACACCGCAATGTATTTCGCCCGGCGCATCCACCATTTATTAATTACGGCTAGACTCGTCAATTATGATGATTTCATGAGACATATGTATACAGATCGTGTAAATCAAATATCTTTTTTGAAGAACAGTTCGTTTTCCCCCAATTCATTTAGTGAATGGTCATGTCCGGTCCATTTATGTATATTATATATACAAATATTTGGGATAACGTTGTCTAATTTGCGACAGTAGCAATTTTACTTAGTTGAATGTTTACTATGGTCATGTACCCTACTCTATAATTACCCTATTAGTTGGTTAGTGAAGTCAGCCCGTAAAAGGCCACAAGCATCAAGTTATGTCTTAGAAAGGAGACGATATGAATGAGATACTATCAGTATGGTATGCAAAACCACCATCCTACTGTCATGTTTCCATTACAGATTAACATAGGGAGTTATACATTTGCAGATGTTGCTCAGTTAAATGCTGAAACTGTACAATTAACGTAAGTTCATATTTACATTTTGTGGCACATGTGTCCGTATTTATATGTATTTGTAGATTTTGATTTATTAGTAAAAAAACATCGAAATTTAACAATTATATCAAACGAACTAATAGAAATGTTGAATATGACAGTATTCGATGAATAAATTATGTCCATACGTGATAATTTTTCCTGATTAGACCGTATCCTATGATCAACTTGTCTAGACATGAAAAATGACATATAATTATAACACTAAATAGGGTAATTAATCAAATGAAAGCAGTTCGGTTGTTATTTACAACAACAATTAAAATCTGTTCTTAGATTTACGTCAATATTTCCACACCTTTTTCGTGTTTGTTAGACGCCTACATAACTTACACAGTTTCATTGTTTTTGATTAAAAAATTTAGAAAAGAAACTTTTTTTTTCTTTTAAAATGTAATTTTGATGTCATGTATGTTGGTTTATTGTTCCTATTATTTGAGTATATTACAGGAGCAAGCAAGGATCGGAACTTCATTTAATGTTACAAACCCACCCATGACCGCCTCTGTCCGTCGAGACGTCGCATTGTGGTTGCTTAAATTTGATCTATAAGCCTCCATTTTAGTCGACATGTGACACATCCGGAAGATAATTTCCCATGACGGGAACGAGAGAATATTAACAGATTCCAAACTTTGGTTGGATTGTTATGAAAACAAATTCACTTAGAAAATTCATCAACATTATATAATAATAATAATAATAAATATATGTATGTATGTAGATTATGATTTATTAAATATTGATAAGATTTTCGTCAATTTTCTGTATTATAATTATGTTATGTTGTTTAAAATTGAATTTTCCTATCAGTTCGCCTTGTATATTATCAGGAAATTAAAGATGAGCTCGTCTACTAGATAAATCAATTATTGGGCAAGTTTGAAAACGATGCTGTTTAAATTTTCATTAACCTGACGACATACCCTTTCAGAACTAAGGTGACGTTAACTGTTGTAAATTTTTCAATCTCTCCTATTATACCGCTTAACAATAATATCTTGTGTTAAATAGATAATAGAAAGGAATGGAAAATTTATATTATAGTTTTGATTTATTACTCCAAGTAGGAAACAGTATTAGCTTTGATAATCAAATTTTTATTTAAATTCTCCTGGTAAAAACCATTTGAAATGTAAAATATAATAAATAAAATAACAAAACTGATAAATTATGTTTACTTGAATATAATTTGTTTATTTCTATGTATGATTTGTTTCACTGTATTTATTCAGTTGGAGTAATTTTTCTTATTCCATTGAGATTCAAGATTTCTACAGTCTATCAAATATATAAAAGAACAAATCGACACTTGTCCCATTTGTCTTGTGTGTTGAATGGGCCAACGTCGAAAAAATCGAACTGATTGATTTTGATCGATTTATTCCCCTGAAGGATTTCACAGACTTAACCCTAATCTATCAGAGTTACTCTAACGTTTGATTATTGAAAATAATGTGTTCTCTGTCATATATTGTAGGAAATTGACGTATGAACAAATCACGTCTGTATAACTTTCGTTCAATTACGAATCATGAGAATTAGATTAGATAGCAACATTTAGATAATAGTAGATTCCTCGAGGATACTGTTCGGCACACAAAAGAACATTTCGAACTACGATAAGAGTTGTAAGATCCTTTAGGGCCCCAGATGCCCGATCCGATTCTAATTGCACCGGTTCTGGTCTGTTGGAGTGCACCAGACACACAATATTGAACGTATAGATCGCTATTGACTTGATGGGATCTTGACGGTAAAGTCTACGCTTTATCATCGGTCGGTTTGAAATGTTCTAACATTTGATAGTGTTACTTCGTATCCAGTTCAAAAGGATCACTTCAAACGCGTTTTTCGACACGCCTTTAATCCGATCCCATCACTTAGATCAGGTTTCTCAGACACGAGACGGAACTTTGTTGTCTGGATAAAATAAAGTTGGGATAATGTGCGGTCGGTTTTTGCATTTTAACATCATCTATATTTGACCAAAAGGCATTGTTATCGGTCATCACATTACCACGTTATGGGATGTATTCATTTCCGATAACTTTATAAAACACACACACACAAAAAATTGGACCCTAAATAGATCAATGGATAGGGAGCAAATTTTATGAGATTAGACGGACGCCGGCGCAGTTCTAATCACTTATTTCTGACGTCAAACAATTTTTACTCAAAACCAAACAAGTCAAGATTTTATTCTTTTTTTTTTGAAAAATATTTAAAAGAATTGAATGAAAGAACCTAGCGATGTTAAATCTAGGGAAAAGTTTGCAATAAAACGTACATCCTTTTTTCAAACTGTCGATTTGATTGATATTTGGGAACGAGGCACAATCGATTCACGTCATGGCCGACCTATACAATGCCAGGAGAATAGACATCGATACGCCAATGGACCTGAAACGCAAATCACCCCGGACTAAATGTTCTGTTAACAGTAGTCGTGAAAACAATTCAAGAAAAATACACCTACAGTATATTTATAATTAACCAACTCATTATTAAAACTAAGGTTTTAATCTGTAAATGTTAACATTTAATCTTAAATAAAAATCCCAAGAAACTAACAAAAGAAGATTATTTTGTGAAACTTTTGCCAACCTTGTTTTCAGTTGCAGTACAGACTTTTCAAAAAATAATGAAACGTGATGGTCTGTTCTTATTCCCTAAAGACTGTAAGGTAGAGAGTTTGTTTTCGCTTTGTAATTTCACTGAGTTTCTTATAATTTCTAGATGCCGTTCGTGGCTAATTTTGGTGGAGGCGCCGGGAAAATTCCCACTATTCCTTCTATTATACTATGAATTAAACGGGGATTCTCACTTTTTCTTTTTTCTAAATTATTATCATTTAAATAGATAGTAGAAAACAATTGTATTTAGAGATTTTTGTACAAGAATTTGAATTGCTATGGAAACTCTGAGAACAATTTATCTCTAAAACAGGTGCATTGTTAGATAAGATAGCATACTGCTTTCCCCATACAGTAATTAATTGTATTCTCGAACAAAAATCGAGGAGTTTTTTTATCCATCCCTGAAAAACTGATAACGAACAAGGAAAGTGTATCATACTTGAAAACAATTTCCATTAAATAAAATGAGTTTCAACTGCAATTAATTGCGCTGTAGAAATGTTGATTATCTTATCAGATTTAATTTGATAATTTGAAATTCAAAATAGACTATCAAGAGGAATCTTTTTTTTTTGTTTGGTAGCCGGATTCGTATTGACGCTGTGTAGATGCCCGGGGTGACAAATATAATCATATTTTTGGTGGTGATGTCTGCCGTCATATGGTCTCTAACGACCGCGTGCTTTCTCTCTCTCTCTCTCTCTCTCTTTTTTTTATTATTCCTACATTATGGGCTTTCTTGTAAATAAATACAGTTTCTTCCCGATTGACACACTTATTAAGTATTGTCAGTATTTATTTATTGATTAAAGGTATTGTAGTGTGCATAATATTTGAAATTCTTATGGATCAAAATAGCGATAATCTATCATACAATCTCTATTGTGATGAAGTAGATATTTCGTGATTAATATTAAAGGATCACCTGCAATATATACTGTTGTTATTTTAAGTATAAATTATAGTGAATTTGCACGTAGAGACATAAGTGGCAGTAAACCGTCCACTTAATAATATTATAGAGTAAACTGGCTTGTTAGTATTTCAACTGGTTCATCATTCTACCATCATTTTGAACTCGAACATAAAAGCTAACAAAACAAACAGGATAACAGGCACAAAATCGATACAACATTATAAATTTTGTTCATTTCCTTGCTTTTTATTACTTTAAACATACTCTTTGTTCTTTATGTCAATCTTATGGAAAAATATCTCAATTTTTACCCTTCAAAGGTTTTAAGTAAACTTGTTTAGATGTTAATAAATCTTAACAAGAAAAGTAATTATATTTCTTCAATCATTTATGAGAAGTTTTCAAATATAATATTAAAAGAATTTACAAATCCTGAAAATTAAAAAATTTTACAATAAATTCAAAATACAGTTTGGTTTCTATTGAAATAAAATAGAATTAAACTACACAGTTGAATTGAGTATTATGTCCCTTAGATCTGTCTCTGGGGATGGACGAATTTTGGGTTTTAACAAGGGGCTAGTTTGGTAAGTTTTTCGGCCACACCTAAAACTTGACGTTAATAGAATTTAGGAGACAATAGTTGACCATGTTCTAAATAAGCTTTTAATTAGAAATTTCAAATTGAATGTTTCATAAATAGATTTGTTGTTATTTGATTTCTAACTATTACAATAGTGGGATTTATTTAATTTGCTAAATTGGTAAGTGCTATTGTAATCGTACTAAAGGTCAACTTTTAGTTGAGGATATCCTTGATGATACCAAGTACAGTTTTAATGACTTGTTCAGAAATTTAATATAAATAGTGCATATTCTAACATTAACTAAGCTATACAACATTAAAGGGTTAAGGATTTTGTTTAAATCGATAGTTTTGTTCGTAATTAAAACGGTTATTTATTTTAACAATTTTCTTGTCATTCTAATTGCCTAATTTACTAGAATGATCTCACAAAATGTTCACTTGTTAATTTAGTTTGATGTAGGGAAATGTTTGGAAAAACGAAAATTTTCTTTAGAAAGTTAAAATTTCAAATGAGATTTTGTATTGTGAAAACTTGAAATTGTATAATTCCTGTCTTATCTTACCCTCTCGAAGTGTAACCATATAATAGGACTCTTTACTTGCTTGACTGACCCCCAACCCGTTCACTGCTACCACTCGAAAACTGTAGACGGTGTAAGGGTGGAGGCCTGTTACTTGGAAACTGCTATGATTGTTCGGTGTAAGAATTCCTTCGATCGCATTCCAGTCACCATTCTCTCCAACACTAGAACAAAAATTTTATTATAATTAATAATTAATTATAATAATAAAAATAATACCAAAATATCCTTATTGATTAATATGATATTGTGGAACAATATTGAACTCAAAGGACTAATTTCGTTGCAATTATATCTGACGTGTGCTTAACTACACCCTAAGGAATTTCAAGTAACTTTCTACTGTGATTCAAAGTCGGAAAATATTGTCTCCAGAAGAATAGTTGCTTATTGTAATTTTCTGGTAACTAAATTATAGAATAGAGACTATTTATCCTGTTTTCCGTGTTTTATTTTACCGTTGTCGATTTATTTAGTTAACGATTTAGAGAACATCGGTCGCTATTTATAGCAGTATTGGTGGCAAACTATTGTGAATTAATTGTTATGACTGTAGATATAAATTTTTGTATATATTTTTGCCTTTTTGCAATCCCTATTTTATATACAAATAATATTGGTTGTGTTAAATTTACGAGCAAACATCGAGGGAAAACTTGTTTTTATCCATTGTCATATATGGAAAACAACATAACATGTTCTAGATGACATAAACTGAATGTCAACAACGAATGTCGAGATGAAGTTGACATGCACAGATTCTGTATATTGATAAAAAAAAAACTGAATAGAAATATCCGGTGCTTTTATCAGCTAATACGTTGTTATTAACTGTAGTTGTGTTAAGTCCTTGGTCAACGTAGCATAGCGAGACGGTTGCGGTAAAAAGTGATTATTGGATCTCGCAGCCCTCGACAAGGAGCTTAAAATCCTAATCTACTAATTACAACCAGTATCTTCTCGTCCCTTTTACTTTTATCACTACCTCTTAGACAATTGTGGTGTCACATTTACATTTTTTTCTCGTTATAAAAATTTATGCACAATTTTTTCTAATCTGTAGCACTTTAAACACAATTAACTTGAAAGCACAGTTGAAACTTCTCTTACTAAATAACAATTTCAACTCATTTATTTTTCTGTTGTTGTTATTGTTGTTGTTGATCAACAACTGTACAATTTTTATAATTCTGAAAATACATACACCTTTATCTGCCATATTATTTATTAAAAACAGCGTAATTATAAGGAATAAGACTAAAATGGGGGAATTTATGTATTTTTATTTTTTTTAATTTCAGATGAATTGCAGAAAAAGGACATTTCTCATCACGATAACAAGAGCTTTATTAATTCTATTCATAACTCATTAAAATGGAGGGGAAAAAAAGAATAAGAAGTTTATTAATGATATTTGCTCGCTTTGTTCTTGCATTAAAACGGTACTAATCTTATTATATTTATATTCTTTTTTTTCCCTAAATGACGTAATTCAAAGTCTAGTTGCCCAACAGCCTTTTATCTTTCACAGGAAATTTCGGTACAATATGACTCGTATCGACTTTTTGCGACAACGTATATATTTACTTTGAAAAGAAAAAATGCTTAAAAAATTGTCTATATTATATTTTAACATCAAAAAATAGGATCTTAATTTAAGAATCAGTGGGATTCTTTGACATGGTTTCAAAAATATTACAAGTGCTTCTAATGTTGATATCAACCTTTGAACTCATGAAGTTTTTACTGATGATTTGGGCTAAAAAATCTGCTTATTATAAAAAATATGAACAGATTTTGGACAATACGTAAATATCTATTAGTTAATATAAATTATTTCAGGAATTTTCCACAGAAAATATATGTTTTATTGTTTCTTTTTTCTGTACAATTCCGATCGTTTAATATCTTGAAAATTGTACGATATGAATTTTTGGAGGATTATATTGTCGGCTAATAGGAATTTGTTAGCAAATGATATGGACATTTGGTGTTAAGGTAGGCGGTTATTGGTTGGTTTTGTGTGTTGTTGTAATTGAGATCGTACGTAAACAGAATATTCAATGTTCGAATTTGGTTGGCATTAAAGTGAACGGTTCTTTTTTAATGGTTATTAAGGACCTTGTTGGTTGTTGGAAAATACATAATAAGGGTCGTATAGCGGCGAAGTGCGATTTAGCTGATAGAAAATACGTCCATTAAAGTACGTCAGCAGGAGCACTCATAATTTCCAGTCGAATTCGTCGCTCCTCATTTACAAAAGGCCTCAGTGATTAAATTATTTTTCAACATTCTCGTCTATCCCTTCTGTGATGAAGAGGAGTAAAAAGGAAGGGAGGAAAAAAATAAAATATCGGTCTTTGGCGGGATTTTAAATTGAATGAAAGAAGAATCAGTGCATTGTGTCAGTGGCAGGACGTTTCCGATTACGTTGACTTTATATTATATGTGTGTATGTGTGTGTGTGTCTCCAACTTTCTGCCTTCCTTTATTCCATACTAGAATGGTGTAACTCATCCTCTTTTCTCGCAAGAAGGTCGCATTCAGTTTCGTTGCACGTATTTTTGTCTTATCTTTGTATAATTCATCATTCATGTGATACAAATGGGCGCCTGGGGTGTCAAGTGGAGTTGTATTATTTTGATTAGTGTAATGTTTCCTCTATTCAGTTAGATGGATAAGGGATATGCCACATTGTGTGGACGGCTACGATGGAATACAAATGTAAAATTCCGACTGCATGCCCGTCTAGACACCTATGTATGTCCCATATTTTCTGTTCAAAAACCAACCCTCGAACGCCCCCATGTTCTAGATATCTACCCGAATTCTCAGTCGGGCCTGTATTTGCTCGACCAGCACCGGCTACCATACTGAACTAGATGAATATTTCAAGACACATACACCAGATACGTAGGGAAACATAATTTAGTAAATTCTACCACAATTAAATCAGTGCCCTTTACTGATTTTGTTCTTTATAACAAAATAAATTTTTTGATGACTACAAAAAGCGACTTTGCTCCATCAACTTCTTGATTAACAAGCTACTAATTAGATTTTAAGAGAATCCAGCTTGTCCAATAATACAAAGTGTTTCGCAATCGACCGTTCGCTTCTTTCTAACATTTTTCTTTATCTTTTTATTTCTCGTCTGAAATTTCACAAAAAAATACGACTTATAAACGAAATTTTATCATTTTAAAGAAGATCACTCGAATATTCACTAATTATATAATAGTTTTCTTCTATATGAATTCCATTAACTAGTATACATTAAAATCCAAATCTATATCAATCATCAATGCATTAACAATAGGAATTTAATTCAAAATAGTCATCCAACAATTTGATCATAATCTAGTACAATTAATTAGATTAAAGGAGATTGAACTACAATAAAGAATTTATTAAATTGCAACGGTTCTCTAAGAAAAAAAATCGCTATTAAAGCAGCATTGTCGATAAATATTCGTCAACACCCTCCAGTTAACAGTAGGCAATTATCCAGCATTCGCTATTAGATTTTCTTCGTTGTTGTATACACAATGCTTAATCTTTGAGGAAAAGATTCGTTCTGGTCATAAAATGTAAATAAACCAGCCCCCCCCCCCGCCCCTACTGATGGTTGTATACCCTTCAAAAATTTACATAGCAAAATTAAAACAACATTATTTACAATTCTGGTCCTGTTTCAACTGTATTATTGTAAAATAACAGATTTTTAAAGAAAATCAATACTATTTAAGAATATACAAGTATATACGTGGGTGTAATTTTTTCGTTTTCAAAAATATTAAGTTGAAATTACCAATATTTAATAAAGTAGAGCTAATTCTTGAATGTATAGACTGTAATCATGTCAAGTACACTTAAAATGTACGAAAGTAATCTGTTTAATTGCAAACTCGTTTTTGTCTATCTATAGAACAGACAACAGAGCCGCATAATTCAATCAAGTGATAAATGATAATTACAAAATAATTAGATACAAAGATTTAGATTTCTACAACGATCTAGGGATGCCTATAAATTTAAATTATAGAGAGATCAAGAAAAAAGTGGGAGATAACGATGCACTAATTGAATACATGACGCGTTATTTAGATCTATGTATACTGATCTTTTCAGTCGTCTAGGTACATAGGTGAAAATAGGCTCAGACAGGACTAAGAACAGCATATACGAAGATAACTAATCTTTCGTCCGAATTACTTACTTTTCATGTTTTATTATAGATTGATTTGTTCTTATAAAAGTAAATTGTTCATTTTACTGCTACAATTTCTTTTAATTTACATGCTTTATTTCTATTGAAAATAGGAAAACTTAGAGTTACTGTTACAATTTGTCAGGTAAATCTTGTTTTTCATGTAATATTACCCGGGGTAAATGATGTGGTATTGTTCAGGAAATATGGTTGCTTTCAAACCAACATCGACTAATTACCTGTTTTGTGGTTGAATATACGTTTATAAACAGTATTCTATTGATGTGCGACAATATTTTTCAGATTTATTGAAAGAAAAATTTAAAAGAGAACACCCAGTAAACGAACAAAGGTTCATTAGCATAACAAGCTTTTCTGAACGTTTGTAGTTGAATCACGTGCATCTCTTCGCCGTTTAATTTTCACTAGTGACAAGTGAGTTTTTCAAAAGTTTACCGATTTTTCCTTTTAAAATTTATCGTTGATTTGAATTCTCTATATAAAAGGTATACAGTTTTCTTCAATTTTTCTTTTAAAAAATTTCTACCTTTGTTTTTTGTCAATTTTTCATTTTTCTTTATCGTATCAAACAAACGAGAAATTCAGATGTACTGTATTTAAAAATGAACGAAATGATTTATTATAAAAACGTGCAGTTAAAGTGTCAAAAAATCAACAATAAGATTGGATATTATTGGATTGTGATACCTGACGGTAGGGCGTATATATATTTTTATTATTATTTGAACAATCTTTCTCTCCCTTTCCCCCTTTATTATTATTTTTTTTTAATAGGCTGAATTCAACATCCGAATGACTGTGTACTGAATATGTTAATAGAAGTTCTAATCAATCATTCCGATCTTCGACTGTGCGACGAGAGACGCCTCTTTGAAAATGCATTCAATTCACTCGTATTTTAGCCGCTTTCAATTTCCTCACCATATGAAAATCCTCTCGGTTCATTTTGTTTTATCAAAATCTGAACAAAAACAAAACATACGAAAATATATTGCCATCCAGATAGTAATACTTTCTACAATATGTACATAAATATACATAGACATATGTGTACATATCAAATATCTTCGATCATTTTGTAGAGCTTTCAACAGAAATTAAATAGTCGTCGTTTGTTATAATTTTCGTCTGTATTTTGAAATCTTAAAGTCATTTCATTTGTTCAATTAATTTTAAAAGACTTTGAAACGAACTAATTGTAAAAATTGAAAGCTTGTCAATTTTGAACGTGAAATATCTCTTCACATTTTTATTAGTCATAGCTATGGCACTTTTATCATAAATCTCTAATTTTAATAGAAGACAGTACATTGTATTGACTTCAGCCAATATGTATATGTCACAAGAAGAATATCTATTGATGGAATAAATTTCAAAATAGCAAGAGCTAAGTTTTTTTGCCTTCAGGAATTTGTAAACAGCCCAGGTTCAGGATTTGTGGCATGCAATGATATTATATTGGTCATTTCAATCGTCTAGGAACAAGCGGGAGTGAGAACAACTCCCATGTTTTTAGTTGATGGTTGCACAAATTCGGTGCGGATAGACAAGGATGCAAAATGTACCTCTATTTTCCATATTGGGCAGACTAGAAGTACGATATGGGGGAGGAGGGGCTTGTTCATTGTCCAGGATAGGTAATTTTGCAGAAACACACCCATATTTCATGTTTCTGTTACACTTACACAAAATCCGCAAAGATGTTTTCACTCCCTTATGGGCCTATGTACCTACTAGAATGAAATGAATTGTATACATAAAAAAACGCTTAATTCTAACTACAATATAGAACGTTTGAAGTTCTTAATGATGAAATAGTGAAATTCTTTTAACATTTTTTTGAAATTAATTAAATAAAGAAATTGCAAAGGTAAAGGGACTAGTATGTTTAATGTTGAACAAATTAGACGACAGCAAAATATATTTAAATTTTCTTCAAATTAGACGTTATGAATTTTTTCATGTAAAAGATTCCGTTGAATGATAAACTTTTACTTGCCAGTTGATTATATTTGTATGAATTCACTTAGAAAATGTTACAGTAGTAGTATAGAAGTTTGTTACAATTTTCCAGTACTTTACTTACAAGTTTCTGTTACTTTAACGATAAAGAGTTGATAATTTTAGTTTTGCAGTTAGAGAAGTGTGCTTTGAACATGTTCATGAAAGAAATAATATCGACGAGAGGCTTCTGAAGCCTTACTCATCTAGTGAATTCAACAACAAAAAAAAAAACAAAAATGAAAGAAAACGTGGAAAGAATTTATAATTGAGGAACTTAATAAAAATTGAACAATTGTTTATTTGTAATTATTATAATATATTTATATATTCGATTGTAATATCTATAAAGATAATGATTATGTAGATTTTAAAGATAAAGCGTATAAAAGTTTGGGTGTTGAGGTAATAGATGTGGTTATTTTAAAAATTTGACGTTAAAGTCCATCAGAAGTTTTACGATAAAAATGGGCTTATAAAGATAAGTTTGAAGCCAACGGCACCTATAGTCCTGTCTCCTTCATGCATACGCAATTGTCTTAACCTCTTTCCCTTGTATTAAGCTATTACACAATATCCCCATCTAGCGCACCATTATATTAGCATATTCGGAGCCATATAACAGGAAAGTGTGGTTGAATTGAGGCTAGGAAGACCGCCCTGAAGCTGGCTATTCCTTAATTAAGGATTTGGTGAATTTCATATTATACAAACTGCAACTTCTTAATAGCTCCTTAATTGCGATTATATTAATAGCATATCTAATATTATTTTATTGTTATATATGTATGAATTTTCCTTTTATTTAGAAATACAATTAGATATTTCATTCGGTTTATTGAAGTCCACACCTAAACTCCACCCAATTTAATCGACACTCAACTAATTAAATATCTGTAAGATGCTTTTCGAATATGTTGGATCAACTTTAATTACTTCCCGGCGTTCTGGAAATGTATCTAAACTAGGGGTTGCGAACTAACTACCAAAACATACTCAAGAAGAATCAATTTTACTGTTGACAGTCTACTATATACATATTTAGTATAAATTGACTAAATTAACGCGATTCGTTACCTAAATATATTTATCTAACTAAAATAACAAAAATGAACAATTTATTTTTAGTTTTACGAAAAGTCGATAAAATTCGTAGATTTAAAGTAGTGAACTACTTGAAATTCTCTAAATGGTTCTCTTCAAATATGTTAAACGGACTTTAATTGTTTCCTGAACTTCTGCAGGAAATTGTGCACTTATCTATACTACTAAAACATAGGTAAAAGAAATATATTTTGGTGCAACTACGAGATATTTTAAAATTAAATCAATACAATTACGTGATAAAATTATTGATGATTTCTAGTGAATTGTTTTTGCTAAAATCATAGACTATATAGACATGTTTTCCTATATCATACCATAACACAAATCATAACTGTTGAATGGTTAAATAGGACAAAAGCGTTTGCACTGGAATTTGTATGTTGCAATATAACAATAACAACAACAACAACAACAACAGGTTTTTCAATAATTTTTCCGACTGGAGAAAATTGAATTTCCTCTTCGTCGATTTAAATCATCCATATATTTCACTTGCTGTATATGTTAAAAGGGAAAATCTAACTGTATCTACCTCTCAACAGAACTAATTAAATTTGATTAAGTTAATTTAAAATTAAACATGTTATTACAATTTTGAAATACATCATGGTGCTTTGACTCTCCAGTGGACCTAACAAACATTGACTAAAAGGGGAAGACGATATATGTATAAATCCCTCGGTTGAATCTTCAATATTAAATTTGAATGTAAACAAAACATGTGATATAGGTCCCTTGATGACGACAGGATACTGATAATATTTGGACGATTTTTGCTAGACGAAAATTGCCGTCTACCCTTAGCGACCCTTTATTTTAAATTATACTGGAAATTTTTTCACCATTCACTCGACAATATTTTTTTGGTTTATTGTTATAATAATTGAGAAAGGCAAATTGAAGTAATTACGTTTATTTCTGTGTAGACTTCTTTGAAGAATTCCGTGTACTAAGAACTGTTTTTACCTATTTTCAGTGAACGTTGAATAAAAGTACTTTAGAAAATTCAGTATTTACTTAATAATCAAATTTAGATGCAAATCAGAGTCTTGGTGCCGATTCGTTTATATTCTAAGCATAAAGTAAACACGTTCGAAGGTAAGAAAGTCTAATTAAAGTACTATTGGTGCATTAATTATTCTAGAGAAACTCACAGTTACTAAAATAAGGCCAGAAGACCTACAATCAGTTTTCCATAATCAACCCCTCATTTAACTCAATTAAAAACGAACAAAAATTTCAATACAATTAATCCTAAAATATCTTTTTCAGCATTAATTAAACAGACGATATCAATTTAAAAAAATAAAAAAGGGAGAAATATAAAAGCAACTTGGATCAAGCTATTTGTTTTTCGTGCTTTTTTTTTAATTTTGTGAAATTTTCAGCGAGAATTCAACAGTACAACATTCATCGTCAGCAATTAGAGTTCAACATACCGGAAATTTACTAAATCAATTCTAGATAATTTCGTAATTAACTCTAATATAATTTACAAAGCGTTTGACCAAATGATATATTCAATATTTATTCACATCAATAATTTATGAAGTTGCAATAAAGTCACTACGAATACCAAAAAGCTACCTTTCTAATTCAAGTTTGTTTTGTTCAATTTGGTGGAAAACTAAACAATTGAATTGGCCTTTTTGTAATCTAATGGAATTTAATAAGTAAACTGAAAAACCCCAATTAATTAACTACATTTCAGAAAAAAAACTGTAAACGTTGGTTGAACTTTCGATATAAGGCAGGTACGTTAAACTAGCCGTACTATTAATTACTTCTCTACTAGGTAAATCTCAACGGAAATCTCAGACATTACTTGAACCGAGAAAACAATTATAAATAATCTTGGATTTATATGAAATATTTGATTATGTAGGAAACAACCACATAAATTAATGTTTACATGTCTCTCGGTAACGACGGTCGAATCTTTAGGATAAAATCGATGATTTCATGGCCTTATCGAGATCGGATAACCAACAGGGGGTCAAAGTTTCAGATTAATCTATAATCAATCAGAGATTTGTGAGCACCGTATATTTATAATATCTATTCTACTATTGAATTTAATCAACTTTTTCTTTTCAGTTACTAAAAATATTTAATATGATTTTTGTATATGTATGTGTAGAGTTTACGTTATCTTTGCTAATTCGATTAGACAAGAAACTACGCGAATATTTGAATACTTACTTGATTAAAATCTCTACATACATAACGGAGAGCGCACGCAATTTCTAGTATATACATAGTAAATCTTATGTAAATACATGGAAATATTGGATCTTTAAAGTTATTAATTTATATTAAACATGCTAATTGAAACAAAGATGATACGAAATTTTTCTGTTTTTGAAAAGTAAATATTTCTGCATATATATTGTTTAAAATACATACAGTCAATGATACCTTACAGTCATTTCTGATCTTTGTATCCCTGTTATATTATCAAAATTGATATTTAGATCTAGGGAACTAACTGTTTGTGTCCAGAAATGGTCCCTAAGTAAACCATTTTAGGGTCAACTTATTCAAACAAATTGTACAATCATAATGATCACGATGATGATGATGATGATAATAATAATGATTATGAAATTCAAACAAAATATACAAATATAAACAAAACAGAAATGGTTATTATGTATATTTTAGTTTCATATTTCCAATACATTTTGATACTAGTTTGATATTTATAGAAAGATATTTGGAATAAAGGGCAATATACTGTCAATTATAGAAAAGTTTAAATATTTTGCAATATAAAGTTACAATTAAAATCCAAATTATAGACAAGAAATAAAATTATATTTAGCTCTACACTCTACTGATATATTCTTTATAATATAAAATTTTGATTAATGTTATAATTAAAAAAATGCATGTTCCTACTCAATTTTTATCTATACTAATTATAATTATATTAAATCGATTATTGCCGAGAACAATACATAATACTCGATGATAAACAGCACAATTGCTTTGTTAATACAGAATATAGTCATCTACAGATACTCAAACTATAATTGCCATTAACTTCAATTAATTGACGCATATTTTATGTTAAATTTAACTAACTTCAATGTCTATTAAATATTGCTTCACAATATATTGCTGATAATATATATACATATGTATATAGAGAAGAATTTCAATTAAAAGTTTGAAGATATTCAAAACTACTTTTTCTATTTTGCGTCTATAATAAAGTCATTATGCAACAGTCTCTGTTTTCAAATAGTTGTGTGTTGAAACTTGAATTTTTTAATATTGGTGACACTGAACAACATAATTCACAAAGGCGCGTTTTATTATTCCACAACTTGTACGTACAGGAAAAATGTAACACTAAGAATCTAACAAAATTCTGATTTTTTTGGAATAATCTTCAATTTATTTAAACCCCTATATTAATAAATATACTATAATTGCATTCTAGTCTTATTGATAAACAACTCGTTCCATAAAGCCTTTGTGGCACTTGTTCTTTAGAAAACTTTGACGCGTGGTGACCAAATCTTTTGCTTATAACACTCGTTGTTTAATAACATTTTTGATACACAGAAATAGAGAATTCGAAAATTATATTCAGTCTTACTTCAAAAAAAAAGGAGAATGTTCAGTTTATATTAAGTATAAAATCAGTATTGAGTATCGATTGTGTTGCTTGCTCTAATTTTTTTTTCATTCAGTTTGATGATTTTTTCTATAAACCGAAACATTGTCTAGGTTTGAGCACTCTCCAGTTTGATGATAAAATAGTTGATTAACAGTTATAACGAATGCGAAAATTAATTAAGGTTCTACATAATCAAAACTGGCAAATGATCAATGGCGAAAAATGGTGGAGGCGCCGGGCGAATTCGTATTACATCGTATATAATATTCGTTCATCTATACTTACATATATGTATATGTTTACTTGTTTACTTATTTACTTTTGTATTTCGCTCCATCATATATTGTTGAATAATTTTTATGGTCGTTTTGTTTTGCTCATCTGACCTTAAATATTTGGCCCTTATTTTATGATACATGGTTGACTCCAAGCCGCATAAAATTTTTATGTTTAAATAAAATTATAATGAATTATCAGAAGTATAAATATTCTGTTATTCAATTATGTTCTATTATTTAATAAATATTACTGTTAAAAGTGCTCGTAATTAATCACATTTTTTATAAACTTGTTATATTTAAAATAAATTCATATCTTTCGCTCCTCACGATAGAACCGAAGAGATAATATTTTCTTTTAATCTACTCTTGTTTGTTTCTCGTCATTTCACCGTATATTGCCAAACATGAAGGTGTTTTTTTGAGTTCGAACAAGCTTATGTCAAAACAGCAATCTTAATCTGTCAAGATATTATTAATGTTCAATATAAAAGAACCCTCTTTACGATTACCAATAATAAAAAAAATAATAAAATATTTGTTATTTCACAAACTATTAATTTGGTTACATGTATGTTTAACAGAAATAAAACAACATTGCCTTAGTTTATAATCCAAAAACATCGTTCGGTGGTTAGAAATATAATACTTTCTCGAAATACCAAAAGAAGTTTTTATTGTTTCGATATAATTCTAACATATGTAGGTAGGTAGGAGATTCGGTATAATACAGATCCTTAATTATACGTATTTAGTAGATTAACTAAAATTAGAATAACTGTAATTAAATTTAATGAGAATTCAGTGTCAATCTGTCTAGAACATTTAGAATTTCCGACGTAATGTATAGTTATATATGTATATACATATATCTATAGTGGCGTCATATGGTAGTTAGAAGGGTTAGGAGAGGAGGTGTTTGAGGTAGCCAGAGTGTTTTTAGCATCCGTCATCGTACCGTGACCGACGCCTGCCATCGTCTTGGTCCGGAACAATGCGTCTACAGGAAACTGGATGTCCATTTCTTGATTGCACTACGAAAATGTCACAACCCTTAAATTATCAACATAGAATTTAACTTGACTTACATGTGTTTTGTGTTTTAATATCAAAATTTTCTTTGAATAGATGGAGAGATATTAAAAAAAATGAATCTTTAGATGTTGTAAAAAAAGAAAAACCTCCATATCTTATTCAATATCATCAAATATAAAAAATACATTTTACGGTCGTGTATTTTTATCATACTAATAAAATGCAAAAAACTACATAAAGTCGTGCATAGATTAATTTCAATTCATTCCTCCCTATATTAACAAAAATGTTATATAAAACCGATTTATGTAAATGAAATGAAAATTTGATAAACAAAATCAAAAGAGCTGAATTTATGTATGTTGTGATTATTATAGAAAGAATAACAACAGCAACAAAAACAATAACAGTAACAGCAACAACAACAATAATAACAAAATGATATATGAGAACAAAAAATTATAATTTAATAAATCTTTTGAATTAAGTAAGAGTGACTTTAAAATTTGTTATTTCATGAATCAATTCCGCTAATAAGCAACCCCTTTTAGGTGTTTTCTATCAATTAATAATAAATTTATTTACGGAATACATATAAAATTTATTGTGATAAATATCGACAGTAACGTTGATATCGTATATAATAATAACTTGAATATTTTATGGAATGTATCCGTAATAGTAGGTTTAAAGGGTAAAAATACGATTAGGTATAGGGTAAAAAATAATTATTTTTCACCTTCCCTTATCAAAATGTAACACGCAAACAGTCATGACATGTTCAACAATCTAGAAAGATAAGTAATTCAATAATTAACCAGTTCAAAGTTATTTGAAAAAATAATAATTATGTTGAATTTTTAATTTTTTTTTTTTTGCCTACAAAAGTAACGATAATACTTGACGTTTTTTTTCCAACAAATAATTACGTTCATTTCTTGTAATAACAACAGTGAGGCTCCATTCTGTTAGCGGAGGCTAATTAAAAAAAAAAGTAACTTATGATGTCATTTTTGAGCAAGCCACTGCTGTTAATTCCCACTGTAATGTTCAACAGAAATTAAGAATATGCGACAAAATGGTGGAATTTTTTCCTATTATTGAATCGTTATTTGAGTTCTTCAAACTTAATGTTTTTAAATGAATATTAAAATAGCACACAAATATTCAATTAGCAATTTTGAATAAAATTAAATTAAATTAAAAAAAAAACAAATTCGACAATCGTGACAAAAAATTCAATTCGTTTCTATGGCAAATTACAAGTTAAATTCGTGTTATCAGTTGAAATGGCAAGAAACCTGTCATCATTAAATATCAACAATGGAACTTTGAATAAAAGGAATTCGATTATGTTATATTTTGCAGGTCGTTTCTATAAGAATTCGTTTAACGTTCAACTGACGGTGATTGTTTCTAGATTGCTAAAAAGGTTATATTTTCGTCCTTTTTAGATTTCAATTCTACACCGCTATAAGATATTGAATTTCTACTTGAAAAGAATTCCCATTATATTGATTCCGGTACTTATTTGTTTCTAATACTGGAACTAATAAAGCAATCCAGGATCATTACAGATCAACGATTGAACGAACGCCTATGTGCCTATTCGTAAAATTAAAACCGCAAATCTTATAACGTCAGCTGACTTACAAGAAACCGTCTTATCGTCTTCTATGTGCTCAGAAAACCTATTACGTTATTCCTTTGGTAATAGCGTTTCTCGGACTTTTACTCTTATATTTGTTAAGGCTATCTTCTAGATCAAAGTTCTTAACGGATAGTGGATCCTCAGTCATTTGTAACTGACGGATGACCGACAATACAATTTTAAAAATTCGATTTTGATTGATTTAAAAAAATTTCCACGTTTGAAACTGATTTTGTTGTAGAACCAGAATAAACATTTAGTGTTTCTCGAGTGAAAGAAACCTGGCTAAAATCTACGTAATATTTATAGTTGTCTTGCGGAATCATTTGACATGCAAGAGAAAAGTTCCGATTTTGCTGTTTTGTAAAGTTTTAAAGCCTTCTTCGATATGTATCTAGTTTTTGTTTTAGACAAACTTTGCACTTCTACGAAATAGGTTTTTTAAACTGATAAGCACAATTCTTTCAAAGGTTCCTTGTTTCACCATTAAATCACCCTGACTTCTAACTAAACGTTTTAAATATTTTAAAAGTGTTTAATTTATAAATTACCAATAGAAAATATTTATTATTTAGTTATAATATCATAAATTAAGAATATTTTCTTGATATATGAAGGATCCTTCATTAAGCGTCTCGTTCGTCTAATCAGGCCAGTTGTTATCATCACTTTCGGTGGATTAACCTTTGACGTGAAAAACTTCACAAAGATCTGTAATTAAATTTTTCTTTCAACTGTTCGCTGTTTATGATCTAAAGTGGAAACTTTCCTGGTTCTCGTCGTGTTTCTTTTTTTTTTTCTCTCATACTTTCAAATCTTTTTTTAAATGTTAGCCTGCAATCGACATCAGTCTAATTAACAAAATCACAGCATTATTTGATTAAATTACTCAAAACCATTACCATGTTAACGATATAATTAATTTTTTCGTTTTACTAGAGGTTTTAGATAAACATCAAATTTGCTAATTATTTGCTTGAACACAGACACAACTTGACTGCAATTATGTTATAACATGTATTGTAACAATTTTATCGTCTCAGCACCGGATTCAACACTAATTGTAACTGAAGAAATTAGAATCTCCGTTTTATTCTCTAACTTAACTCTATTATAAGGGAAGCCTTTTACGCAAAATTTTATTAACAAACCCTATGTGACGATTATAATTTTCAACAAAAACTACATCGACGAAGACTATAAGCATAAATTCGTATATTTTAATTCGTTTCTCTTTTACTTTTTCCTGTATGTTTTTTTTTAATAAATGTTCTCTTAATTGATTTATAAGCAAAAATTTCACTACTTTTCATTGTTAGAAACCGGTGGTGCACATTCAATAAACGATAACTGTGATTTATAAAGCTATATTTGGTGCGAATCATCGTTAGTAGAGACAACTTTAAATAACCTTGTGCACAGATGTGATAATTTCAACGAGATATTATATTAAGCAAATTGTTGACCAATCGACGATTTATCATTTAAAACTTTATACTAAAAATTCTTAATTGGCATCTAAATCGTTTCATTTTGTTTTTTTCATTTTTTTAAAATCCAATTTTAATAAATTCTCGTTTTTGTGGTTTGTATACAATTGGAGTGAGTTAATTGTCAAACCTCAAAGCAATGAAAATTATTCCACAATTTCGACCACAAACAAATCTGAATATGATTTGATTAAGGTATTTGTAAAATTTACCTAAAATGGAAATTTGTATATTTTATCGTATAATCAATTAATATAAAATAAACATTTTCAATATCGATACTTCTACAGATTGCTAGTAATATTTGTTAGTTTATCGTTACTACAAGCTATAAATTTTATTTTATCCATTTATCTACATAGTAATTCATAATTATCACTAACGATATAATTTTGCCATTAACTAGAGAAATTTGTTGCCAAAAAAGGTATTTTGATCAATCCTTATAACAAGAAAAATTTGTTCAGTATTCAACAAAATAACAGAATAGGATAATTACCATTCCAGTGGAAATTTCGAACGTTAATGTTGAATTTACAGGAGAATTTAATACCGGAAAAGCATGTCGTTTTCAAGTATTTATATATTAAATCGAACTGTAATGTAATAGATAATGGATCTATTTTATATGATTGATAATAGTTGTGTCGTTTGTTTGTAGTCATTTGAAAATTTACATTGTAACATAATAAGCAAGACTCAAACTACTCTATACATATAATTTAAATTTCAATCAGATTGATTTCGAATCTTATAGTTTAACTAAAATCTGAAATACTGATTGATGAATAGCTTTTTCTATTTATTTATAACATTAGCCAAAAATATTATTGTAATTCTAGTATAATAATTTCGAATTAAATTGTTAATAATGGTTTAAGCATAAATATACACCAAATTACGGTTGCATGGAAATCAATACCAATTATTTCATAAACGTGTCAAAAAACATGATTTATTAGCTAATATTTTATTAAGAAACCAAGTGATCAAATGATGTTCTCTTGGAGAAAATATCAGGTCACGAAGGTACGGTTCAATATTCAATAATGATACTCCTGAACTAATGGAAGTAATAACAAAATTTTTTAAAAATCAAAAACAGAAATCTTTTCTCGATCGATTTTTTAAAGTAACTGTTGTAAGAATTGCCTTAAGTTATTGAAGGCACTATAAAGGACAATTTGGTGACAAAACGACTCATGTTTTGGGTGCCACAAACATGGTAAAAGGTTTGGGCGAAACAGAATGAAAGATTCATGGTATAGCGTCACCACTTCATAAACTTCTGTTTATTGTTCAACAGCCTACAGAATCCTGTTTTTTTTTCACGTATATCCACATATGTGTCTATCTCACATCATCTTATTAAGCATCTGTTCGAAATTACATTTATATATTGATCGTGAAATTAACATCTAAGCACTTATCGATCGTTTCGACTTTGATTTCTCCTAAGAAAAGCTTAAACGATATCATTTTCGTAAATATTTTATCTATCTTCAAAAACTCTTGATAGAAAATCTATATTTTTAGTTAATTATTAAAGAAAATTCAACATTCTCTTTTAGAGGAAAAGGAAACAATAAAATTCGTCAAAATTTTGATCCTTAAGAATGTCAAAAAACAGGAAGATTAAATATCCGGTCCTTTTATATTTGTTTCTGATATATAAGTAAAATTAACTGGTTATTTTATTGGAGTTGAAATGCTTTCGACGAGACGATTGCTTGCCAATATCCTTAACAGTCCTTTTATATTGTTAGTTGTATATTGTTATATAGACCTAGGTCAGTTTAAACTGATCAATACTTACTATCTTTAGTGGAAACAAAGATTTCAGTCATTGATTATATTCAAGTTGAATAAATCAATGGATCGTTTTGTTATCATAAATTATTGATGTTAGTCAATAATTACAAGAATAGTTTTTTAGTTATATTCTTGGACTCTCCACTTTTATTGACATTATTTATTTATAACATTGAATGAATTAATAATAAATGTCATCCTATTTTTAGTCAAAAATATTATAAATGATAAAGTTTCCTTTTTTTGTTGTTGTTGTTGTTGTTGTTTATATGTCTTTGACGTTTCAATAAACGAGAAAATCATCGACGAATCATTTATTTGTTTCAAACTCATTGTGTGCAACTGAAACTGGACTAGTTTCTTAATTATTTCGTAACAGAGAGTTTTCTTGTAGAACCATTTAGAAAAGACTAATTTCCGATCACTCTTTTTTTTGTTACTACTACCGGTAGTAGTAATAGTTTTCTTGTTTCTGTATTTAATGTAAATGTGATTGTTGAGTTTTAAACGTCACTTACAGTTCTTGCACAAGTTTAAGTGAAAATACTGTTAAAGACAGGAATAAGTTAAAGTAAGATAGATATAATATGAAACAAACAAGCTTATTACCTGTAGTTGTATGGAACAATAGATTGAAGTAAAAAGTTCGTCTTCTACTCTTCCTCTATCTCATTTTCTACCAAGTAGATCTAAGAGTTTTATCCGCAACAAAGTAACAACCTATTTATTCATGGATGTTTGAAATGGAGGTTGTTGTTAAAACAAGAATAAAAAAAAAGGAACTTAGCGAGAAAACTTTTCGTTATGTCAATTCAATTTTACTAACACGTTAAGTGCGTAAGTTTTGTAAATTGAATACGAAGCGATGGAAATAATTCATTTGAAATCATTGTAGAGAAATTTGCGTACAATTATGTCTTCTCGAAGCTATTTTTTTTTTAATAAACGAATAAACAATTAGAATTGTTGCTAGGAGATTTCTGAATTTTGTTCTCAATTTAATAAAAAATCAAAAAAAAACATTATTTAATTTAAACTCTCTATACCATTTACCGCAACTAAAATTGTTCACGTCTGAATTATTTAAACGGTTCAACTAATAGGAGATTAATAGATGAACGTATAGAAGGATGATTAATGGATCAAAATGTCATCAAGTTAGGAATATCGTTGGGATTATATTGCATCGGAGAATGGTCTGAAAACTAGGACATTGATATAAATTCAATTTATTTGATGTGATTGTTTTATGTTCTTGTATCGAGCATTCTCGTGAGTAAAAAAAATCATCAATATGATTAATTAAAAAATACAATATCAGTTTGTGATGTAGGTATACAAGTACCACTATGTTTACATAAAATATATAGAACTTCTGTAATCTCATTGTTCATATTTATCTTTCCAGACAATGTCATTGTTGAAGTATTTTATTTAATCTAAAGACAATTTCCTTTACACAACACAAAGTAAAACTGATATATGAAGACATCGACTTGAAAGCTCTCTCTCTCTCCCGTTTCTCATTTACTTCACTTGAACAAAATTTGAAATATTTCAGTAAACTTTATTATTTATGTTTCAGTATTTTTCAATACTCTAAGAAATGTATAAAGTTAAAAGAATTGAATTACGCAAAAAACATTAAAACATACAGTTGAAAGCGAAAATCATCATAATCATCCATCATATATGACAGAACAGTCGAGATGCTTCAATGATTTGATTTCAACCTTTTCTTTGATATTCAATTGACTGTAAATTTGGTTTTAGAGAGGTGAAAAAGATTATAAAAACCCTGGAAGCCAGTTACAGAAACTTTTTTATATAATTAAAGAAAAATAATATTTGATTCTCAACCGTCTTTTGTGTTTCTTAGAAAAGTAAATTGTTCTTTTACATTTTATTGTACTTCTAACAACACTACTCTCATTTTAATAACAGATTACATAATTTTATGATTTTCTTGAATATCTATTCAAACAAGACTAGTGTTGTTAATTTTAGCTAAAAGTATGTATATTCTGTCAAATTTGATTAAATTATGATATAATTTTAAATTGAAATTAGATAATTTGGAAAGTTTTGAGATGGTGCAAAGTTGTTCCATCTAACATTATTTATTTAATTGAAAAGCTGAAGTAAACTTCAGAACAAGACATATATTAAAGGGAAATTCTCAACACTCAATCTTTATAGTCTTTAGAGAAAAGTGATATTTTTCAAATGTTAAAACGTAACAAAAGCTTTAAAATATACACGTGTTTATCAGAATTTTTATTGAATATCATGAAGGATATGACACACAAAAAAACCCAGTCATGTGTATGTATTATATGTACATACCTTTGTGTAGTTAAGATAAATTTCATAGGAAATTTTCATATGATTTCTTCCAACGATTTGTTGTTGTCAGTATTATTTCGATCGTTTGACAGGTTTTTTTAGGTTTTGTAGACATGTGAATATAGGTATACATACATACATATGTGAAAAGCTTAGAATAGAATGTTGTTGCCAATATTGAAATTGGAATATTGGAATTATTGATATTTTATTGTATTTATAAATAGAAAATGATGAATGGGTGTGATGTTTGTACGTATACCAGGTGGTGGTGATATTCTCGTTTCAGAAAAATAATACAACGAGATTTATTTCATAGATTCTTTTCTTTATATTATTGGATTTGTTTTGAATAAATCATAGATGTTTTCCATCAATTACACTTATTCTCACACCTATTTTTATAAGTGGAAAACAAACATTTCATAATAAGTACACTATTCACTAGACTATAAAAGATTTATGCGGAAATTCATCCTTAATTTATGTACCACATCAGCATTAACTATTATTAGACATTTCAACAATTATAAGCATCTATTCTTAGAACAATAGATTCCACCATTTCAATTTCAAAATTGATCGAGTCAAACTTTGTTAATTTCTATTAAAATTCATTTATTTTAATGGAAGCTTGAAAATATTTTTAAAATATATTTCTTATATTTCGACAACAATAAACGACGTAGTATTCATGTTGTGAAAAGTTTTGATCACTACCTGCTTTAGGGAGAAAATTCAAAGTTTGTTTTACAAATCATCACTGCAAAAACTTGTTTGTAATGTTAAAATATGAAAATACAACAACAACAGAAAACTCAACTTGTTAAAATATAAATAAAAAAAAACACCGTCGATATGGCTGCATACATATACGTGTTATCTATTCCAACTATCGTTTAACGTTTATTGAACATACAAAAGAACTTTTTCTTGTGCCAAACAAATAAGGCACAAATATGCATAATTAAAGTCTTTTTCCACCGTATAACCGAAAAAAAGTCCGTGCCTCGAGCGAGATTCGAACACCGCATCTTTCAATTGCCGGGTAACCAATTGTGTTATCGATACACCTTGACAATGTTCGGCTATTATGATTATCGTATTTTCAAAGTTTCATATATGAACTATGAAATCGTGAATTTATCTAATTAGAAACTTATTTCCTGATATAGTGATAGTATTTTTTTGTTGTAAGTTTTAAAAGCTGCACTGTAATTTTATTATAAAATGAGTAAAGTCTGTGATACTCTAGAGGCCGATAATTTTCGCTTCAATGGTTAACTGTATGTTCAACTTGGTAAAGCTATCGTCTTTTTTTATTATTCACTTTTTGTTGTTTCCATCCTATTACTATAAATTTGTTAATTCATTAGGTTTCAAGTAACATAGAAATATGAGTTGAATTTCTGAAAATATTCAATTGTCAAGTGTCTTAGTTTTTTTTAGGGGGAGTATTCTTTTATTTCGTTTTATAAGTTGGTTAAGTTCTGTTATAATTAAGACTTAATTTTTCGCTAGAAATGAAATTAAATCTGGTGGAAACTGAGCGTATATAAATATAAAACAATTAAATATAGCCACCTTAAATGAGAATTTATTTTAGCTTTCATTTTCATTTGTAATTTATGTTGTATATGATTATTTTAAAGATCAAAGAATATGCAAATTTTTTATTATAATTATCTATAGATATATTAACAGAAAATCATTTTTTTCTTAATTGTATTTTAATTGAAAATCTGTTTTAATTAGAAGAATCTCATGAATACGTTTCCAATGTCAACTGCTTTTAACAGGTTTCAAGTTTGAAATCAACAATATAGCAATTAGCTTTCTGATATCAGATTTCCTAAAATTTGAATTATTTGGAGTTTATACGATCGTTATTTGATAATTCCAATTCCAATATATTTACTATTAAGGGTCGATTTGAACATACATATACTGGTTGTTGAAAAGGTACTAGGTACATGGGCAAAAAGAGGCCGGGCGGGAGTGAGAACACTATACATATAGAGATTTTGTATAAGGGCAACAGAGACAAAAATGTACAACTTGAAGAGAGGGGACTTCTTCATTGTCCAGCACAGGTAAACTTCTACCTAAACAAACCAGTTTTTGTCTCTGTTGCCCTTATACAAAATCTCTATATAGTATTCTCACTCCCGTCCGGCCTCTTTTCGCCCATGTACCTAGTATCTGTTCAACAACCTGTATAGAATTAATTATGAAAATAGTGTAAAGTGGAATGTTTCTATGTATGTTTTTGTTTTATAATAATATGATTACAGTAAATTTAATTGGGCTATTGTGTGTGTGTTGTCAATGTTTAATGGTTTTCTGGTTTTGTTATTGTCAAATAAAATTAGAAGGAGCTGAGTAGCATAAGATTTGTTAATCGTTGTCCCAAAAGCACCAAGCAAAACATCTCACTAAATGTTGAAGCATTCATTTGTAACACCACTGTAACCAACATCGACCCTACAAAAACGTCTTAATGTGCTACATTATCTCTAGATATTTGATTGTCTTGTTTCTGCCTAGTGGCTTATTCCACTAGATACCTATATATATATATATATATAT
>JAZBHA010000008.1:74000-84338 GCA_037464855.1 Iselma pallidipennis
ATATATATATATGTATAGATATACACATACAAACCAACCCTACTGTAATAATTACACGTCGCAACATCCTAATCTTTCATTTATTAATTTTATTTATAGCTTAATTAATTATTTCCTACATCTCATAGACAAAACTTACTTATTTATTATATGATATTTTAGATACAGATATCATATCAGGCTTCACATAAACTTTAGAAACAATATTCTTTCATTAATCTACAATATATATAAAAAAAACTTCATTTCCCGTTTGAACAGATTTTCTTTTTGTGAAACTTTGTTATATATTTTATTTACTTTACAATAGACGTATTTATTCAGCTTTGTGCATTATAGGACTGTAAAATCAGCACTTCCTGTACACCAAATATCTCATTAAATCCTACCCTTTACGTACTTTTTCATAGAGAATTTATATAAAACTTACTCCCGTAAATAAACTATTACGTGAATACACAATGGGAAATACAGATTTAACCATAAAATAATGATAATATGGAAGTTTAATCGAAGTAAATAATCGGACATGTGACATGTACCAAAAGTAAAATTATCAAATTTATAGGATATTTCAATATGGTTTAATAGAGCCTCGTTAACAATAATTCGAAAATTGATTGTGATATCACAATATTACAAAATCTTTTAATTATATCTATTGTAAATGCAATAATAATACATACATACATACATATAATCATTTACATAATTGAACGACAAATAATTGGACAAACTAATTTTGCAAAACGTTCTCAATTGTTCTCTATAATTGATTTATTTGTTATTAGAATATTCCACATGTCTTCAATTATAATTATGACATTATGCTTAATTAATTCACAAGAATCTAGATTGATCGTTTAATTACCGGACAAATAAATTTAGTATCGGAATAATTAGTAATGGTAATGGTTAAATGGAAAAAAAGTGCACAATTTAAAGCTTAATAATGTTACATGTAGATGGTATAGAAATACTTGAAAATCTGTCAATATTTGTGTCAGATTTTATACGATTACCTGTCTATAATCGATTCACGAATGTTTGAAATAAACCCGGGCTGTCGTCAAACTAAACTATTTAGAAGGTAATAAAATTTACTCACTGGGACAGATTGTTATTCGGTGCAATTCAAACGCAAATCCTCATCTTTATCTTCTTCTGGCTGCTTATGGATATCCATAAGGAGTTGGCGTTCTCACTCTTTAAGGATAAACTGGCTCCACCCAACAAACTTAAGCTGGACATTTAAAGCAAATATGAGCACAATTACCCGCATATATCTATCCTTATTCCCACTACAATCTTCTATCTATGTCCTTTATTGAGTGAGTTGCATATGGGTGTGGAGAAGATGAAGGTGAAGATGAGGATTTTCGTTTGAATTGCGTTTAACTGTCAAAAAACTCGTTAGAGACAAAAATGAAGATGAAGATTTGTGTTTGAATTGTGCCAATTATTAGCATTGTAATATCACATTTGGAAAGGTGACTTTGACTTAAAAAAATTGCTATTATTTGAAAAAATACTACCAGCAGACAATTTTGTGAATCTATATCATTAAATATGTCAATAGAACAGAAATGTGACTGTTGACCATTCTAACGATGTTGTGAGTACTTTGTTATTCAACAATTTTCAGAGCAAGTTGAATGTAAAAGAGAAAATGATACATTTAAAGTAATAAAAAGGTCTTTTCAGTTTCTAAATATTTCTTCGAACAAACTTGAACTTATGTTCATATTTTGAACAAAAAGAAAATGGAATCCTTGGAGGAACTTCACGGTTTTTGATCAAAGACTTGTAATTTTATGAAATATAGCATGTTTCCGACACATATTCTTGTTCAAACTAAATTTTAATAATAATTTTTTTTTTTGTGTCGTAGAATTTCAAATTTTTTCATACAAAATTCAATTAAAAACAACTAAACATCAAAGTAAAATTTATACAGCAGTAATGTTCCTTGAATATCATTATTTTCTAATCGAATTTGTTTATTTTTTTGCTAGCATTCCTTTCTTTTATTTCTTTAAATGTGTCTTATTACTTCTAAATAAGCTACTTGTTCCTGTTTCTCCCCCAGGTGTGTCTAACATATAACTTGTTTTGACGGCAATCACGACCGTTTCCTGTGTCGCTTTCCGTGTCCTTTCACTCATATTTCAGTTATATTATAAGGAAAAATATAAGGATATTGTCAAGAAATTAACAATCAAAACCTTCTCTTATCCAATACGATTACTTTCTTTTTTTACGTATTGTAATATCAAAGGAGAGGAAACACACAGAAATTAAAATAAATATATAAATATATATATTTTCCAAACGTAATACCCACTTGAAACCTCGCTAAAACGAAAATAATGCTTGTTTTATTCGATACTCAAATACCCTGCAATATTCTAATAGGAGATCAAAGCATAAAAAAAGTAGGGAAAATTTTTGATTTAAATGGAAATAATTCAAAATATCTAAAAAAAGAATTCTATATATAAAAGATGACGTGTATACGTTGAAAAGGGGGAGAATATCAATATTCATAGTTTGAACAAAACGAAAATACCACCCTAAATTCCCCTATATATTCACTCATAAACTCTATTCAAAAGTCTCGTACCACGAGCTCCTCTTATTCTATTATGGAACACAATCATAATCGGCTGAAGCTCGTCACATGTTGAAGTATTATCGTATATGGATGCATCTAATACATAAGAACCTGCCACTATTCAACCACTATAAGGTGAAATTTTCTGTGGGATTTCGCTTAAATTTGAAACATGTACCATGTTACTTTTCTCTATTATGCTTCTTTTTTCTTCTATTGTATTGTAAGTTAATTGAAAAAATGATTAACTATATACTGGCTATGTTAATGATAAGCTTTCTAATACAACATCCATGTAAAGTATTAGGTACAGTAAAAAAACAGAAACGTTTCAATTAACATACTTCCGAATTCGTGACAACCAAAAATTGTACGGTCAAAGTTTAGTATTTATTATACATAAATGTATACATGCATTATTAATGTTTATATTATTTGCATAAAGCGCCAAATCGAACATCCGATTTCAGCTAGATAAATCTATTATAACAACACCGACAAAAAAAAATCAACAGACTAAATTTATTGCAGCGTAAGCTATTTCAACTATTTCAATATATGTAGATTTTCAAAAATTCACCATATAAATTATTCTAGACAGTTTGCGGTTTCATTTACTAATTTGAAATAATTTTATCGTGATTTTGTTGGAACTAAAATAAATTTTTCGCTTTTCTACAATTTAAAGAACGATCACTTATGGTCAATTTAATCGTAACCGATTAATTGATTTTAAAATATTTGATTTATAAAACCACGTTCAAACAACAACCAACTATAAGAAATTATTATTTTTCGTCCTATATTTGAGAAAATGCCGTCCACGATAAGGTACTATTTTTGTATAAAACAATAACGTTTAACATAAATTCCATAATTTCATTAAAATTAAACGAACAAGAAACTATTCTATTGATTTTTTTTAATGGAATTCTCTTGTTATTAGAATAGAAGTTAGACGTGATGATAGAAAATTAATTGAAATTTAAAATATCGATCCTAGATGTTGAAAATAAGAAAAAATATACATCACTACAATTTATCTCTTTTTCGGCAAGATTTTGTCAGATTTAAAAGCTAGAATTTAGTGGCTGTAGACAATTTATAGCATCTCTCTCACAATCACTGGATTTTTTCGTGAATTATCCATCAAGCTGTTCTTTACAATATTTTCACATCGCTCTATGTTTTAATGGTTATAATCATATTTCAACTTGAATATGCATTAAAAATTAATGGATCCATGACAGAACTAGTGTTCTAAAAAATTCTTGAAAAAAAAAATTAATTATTTTCAATTATTTTGATAGTAGAGCGAGCGGTAATACTATGATGTATCCCGGCGCATCCACCATTTTTACATGTTAGTTTATTTAAAGATAAATTGGCGCGAATATTTATTTGTTGGAATATGGATAATGATAGATGTGCTGTTAGTGGGAATAAAGTTTTTTGTTTTTCCTCTATTTCATTATTTTTTCTGTAGGAATGGTTGGATGAAATTGAGGGCGTCTAAGAATGGTCGGGATTTACCATTACCCCAATTTATAAATAGATATACATCCGAACATGTAAGATTTCTATTCTGTATGCAAAGCAGCAGCATAGAGCGAATTGTGTTTACCATGTATACTGTATATGTATAATACTGGACTAGAATGAATTTTGCATAAACGAACTTTCTTATTGTTGAATTTGTACCATCATCTAATCACAGTTCTTGTACAGATTAAATAATATTAAAATTGATTTAGAATTATGCACGTTGTTTTTATTTTGATTTAATATTTGTCTATATGAAACACAAATTGAATCTATTTTCATACATTACAAGGTGTAAGTTAGTTTACTGTTATATCTATCTCTCTCTGTGTCAATTTACAGCATAGTACTGTAGGGATTTAATTTGAAGTTATATATGCAAATATATGAGTAATGCTAGGGTGTATCTAAATGTAAATAATTTACTAGAATAGTTTGAAGGCTAACAATTCATTACAGTTAAAGTAAATTTGCTGAGTCAACTACTTAGAGTCAAGAAAAAAAAAGAAGAAAGATTCATATAAAATTGTTAAATATTATCATAACTGACATAAAAAAAAATCAATCTATATATAGATTACATCGATAATGTCAAATTATCGTTATAATATTCAATAATAAACCAATTCGACCGTTGTATAGGCCAATTAATTTTAAATTCGCCATACTGTTCACGAAATCATACTTGTCAAATTTTGATTTAGCCTCGTAATGATTGATTATTACAAGTTAGGAAAATCCTGTATACCCTTTCGTAACTTGGTTGATTTCAGATTATTGGCATCGTTTGCCTGTTATAAATCAATTTATAACTAAATAACTTTTGCCTTCCTATATATCTATATGTATATACAATACAAAAAGAAAAAAACACACTAGGGAGAATAAATCATCAACGCTAAATCCGATGAATTTCAACATTGAACCTTTATATCAAATATTATTATGGTTGAATATGGCCAACAACAGCACTAAAATATATATATATATTTTTTGGTTGCATATTTTTCGACAATTAAATGGAAGATACGAATAAACCCACTGAGAATATAAATAAAGTTGCTGGACTGATAAGAGTCGAGCATATTTATGTTTGTATATTAAGGGGTCGGTTTTTATTTCGTCTTAAAGGTAGTCCATACAATTTTCCTCTTTTTTTTGGCCTGTGGATAAAGTCACTGTAAATCTCTGCACAAAAATTTCCACATAGAGAGAGTAAAACTCAATTATAATGAACATGATTATAATGAAATTACGACCATAATGGACAATTTTTTGTGTGTGTGTGTGTGTGTGTGTGAATATATACGTTGGGGTACAATTTAAACGATATTTCTCTTCTTGAAATTTTCCCACAAGTCAAATATGTTCGACCATTGGGGAATAGAATGGGGGAAAGCGGAAAAAAACCACAGGAACTGTCAGATTCTAATATCGTTTTTTATGTTTAATCTTTTATCAGCCATATTTTTTCCTGAACTAGAATAAGATTGATAAATTTAGAAATAGAATGAAATTCCAAAAAAAAAAAAAAATAGTTCAAAAGATATAGTAATAGGACTGTCAAAACGTATAGATGTTCGGTGGTAAATGCTATTTTTAGATATAAAACAATATTCTGTTATTATCATTTTATTTTTTTATCAAAAAATAAAATACCGACGAAAAATAAGATGTTTTTGTGTGATATTTGTGGTATTTCCTCCTCTTCTTTTTTCGTTTTGTAATGACACGTTGACATTATACGTTTTTGTTATTATTCGAAAACATATTGGATTTTATCTTAACACTGTTGAGTTTTATACGTTATATGACATAGGCCAATAATACAAAAAAATCACGAGATATCAATATTTGCACAAAACCTTTCAATTTCACAATATCATCAAATTCAATACATTCTCGTTTGTAACTAAAAACGAAATCTTCCTTCAATTCTTTGTTAAATCACATTATTTATATACTTCCTTTATAGAAAAATCAATGATCAGGACTAATTGAATTAAATTCCGGGCTCAAAAAAATATATATATATATATATATAGCACAACCTGGAGTTAATGAATAGAAGTTTGTCCCAAGTAAGATTAATATTAATGGTACTTTTAATACATTCAACCTGTTTCAACGTAGACTTTTTCCGATACAAAAAAATCTTACATAATAAAGTAAATTATCAATTCTCATTTTTGATATTGTTAAACAAAAAAATTATTCCACACTATAATTTTGTCTAAGCAAATTCTTTTTTGTTCATCATTTTTTTGCTCTTCCCTCGTTTGAGTAAATGCACCATATATTTACCGTCGTAAAATACATGACGGTGTTGGAACCGATTTTCTTTTTAAACGTTTTCCCGTGTTTTGCTGTTTTTTTTCTTTCTTTCAGACTTGAGAAGTAATGATGAATACAACATTCATCTCGTTCAGTTACTGTCATGGTTAAATACATGAAGGTAAAAAAGAGCCCAGTATAAAAGGTTCCATTTACTTTCGACATTTAACTTTGTCAATTTTAGAAAAAACATGAACAGTTTGTTTGCAGGATTTAATCATACTATATAACAATAACATGCAAATTTATGAATTTAATATATAGAACAGACATTTGGTTGTATGCTGTTGACAAGATATACTATTCTAGTAACAAGAGAATTGTGGATTATTTCATAGAAAGACATTGCGTGTTAAATAAAAAGTTCAGGATTAAAAATGGAGATAATGAGAAATTGTTTACGTTAGAGAAACTCAGCTAAACAAAACGATAGCTTCCATAACTAGAAATATTGAGTATCGATTAAAAATTCTCTCTCCCTGTTGCTACTTTCAATCATGTTTATTTAAAATGTTGTTTTTCACATTCCACCATACACATATTCGTATAGGATAATAAAAAATTATCGACATAAAGTTTTAAAGTGGACCGGATTACAGATCTTACTTCAATCTCACTTAAATCTTATCAGAATCTTTAAAGGTTGTCTGAATTTTAATTGATGAAAAAAGTTCAAAAATCTTTCGTTTTAATCTAACTTTTTTATCGATTTGATTGGATTAATTCTCAAAGAACTGTTAATTATTTGTCAATATATTAGAAACGATTTTGCTATTTTATAGTCGCACCCCTTCGTTAAAGAATATGTACACCTATATGCATTGGACCCATCGAACTGGAATTTTATCCTCCCTATTGTTTCATATACCTATAGAACTGTCTCCAATGCTGGTACGTGTGGACTGGTGCACAAAAAATAAAGGGAAAAATAAAAAGCCGCGTTTCCTTTTAATCATATTTAACTCTTGCATTTTTTTTGAAAGGAATTTCTCTCTATTTATCTATCTTTTCAGCAGTGCCGGCTCAAGAACTTTCGGCGTTGTGTTCAAAAACTACTCTTGAGCCCTATTCAAAATTTACTTTTGCGCCCTCCCGCCAAAAAACAACGAAGACAATTCAGAGTACTGGAAACTAAAAATGGAAAAACTAGGTTATTCTAAAAATTTTGTGTCCCTAATAATACGGCGTCCTGAGCAGTCGCACAACTCGATCGTACCTTCAGCCGGCCCTGCTATTTAATTTGGTGTAATCGGTGGGAAAACCTTCTAAAATTTGACAGATTTATTCCAATTTTAATAAATTCACCCGGCGCCTCCACCATTTTGATTTTAGTTTTTCGTTAATAACGAGAGTAATAATCGAGTTAACGAAATGCACTTTTTACTGAGATAAAGTAGTGGACTACCTCTTCAATTTGATGTAATTGGCGGGAAAATTCTCTAAAATTTGAGGGATTTATTCCAATTTTAATAATTTCACCCGGCGCCTCCACCATTTTGATTTTAGTTTTTCGTTAATAGCGAGAGTAATAATCGAGTTAACGAAATGTAATTTCTACTGAGACAAAATAGAGGACTTTCTCTTCAATTTAGTGTAATTGTCGGGAAAATCCTCTAAATTTTGGGAGATTCGTTTGAATTTAAAAAAATGCAAAGACCAGGTTATTCTAAAAATTTTGCGCCCCTAATATTACAGCGCCCTGAGCGGTAGCACAACTCGATCGTACCTTGAGCCGGCCCTGCTTTTCAGCAATGGTGTATTTGAGCTTTTACGCATAGAACTCAATTACATTAGGTGATCAAGGCGTGATGAAATAATCGGTTTATTAGTTTAGAAATAAAAACTAAATCTATCACGTTCCAATGATGATTTTTCAGTTGTCTGTTGTGATCAATTTTATTGAAATTTTCATTTATATTATATATAAAAACCTGCAATTAAAGTGAAGTAAATAGAATAGGTTATGTGTAAATTAGTATTTTGTAGCCTTAAACCGAATGATTTTAATGGCAACTAGTATCAAGCCCTGAAAATGTTATGAATGTCTCAAAGGATTTGTTAAGCGAGACAAGTGGCATTTGGTGGAATTTCGTCGATCTAAACTCAATTTTCATTTCAGTAATTTCCGTGTTAATTTGGTCACGTAGTAGACCCTAAAGAAACGTGTAGAAAGGCAAGTGAACCAAATAGGATCATATACAAATGTACACATACTATACATATATGTGAATATACAGATAGAGATATATAAATGTGTATATGTATGTTGTTTAATTCTGGACTAATATGTGGTGATGTTATTTTAGTTGTTCCTTGGCCATAGTCCCAGGATACTAAAATTCACTAAATTGAATGCGACCAACGACAATAATATATCTGTTTTAAAAATATATCAACGAAATAGAGAACTAGACACGGTTTTATTTAGTGAATTGGTACCCCAGTGGAAATTATGGTAAATTCATCGTTTCCAACTAGAATATCAACCGCCAACAATAAACCGCAGAATATGTCATTTAATTTCTGTAACACATGTCTCGACCGCAACACTTTTCACACCTGAATTTGTCGCTATATGAAATATCAAAAATACATTTTGTCTGTGTCTCTTTTTTTTTTGATGAAACGGATGACAACATTCTACGACAACTTTAAACACACAATACAGGAACATTTGACCGTTTCATTGCATTATTACAAGGGTCTCTAACCGTAAAGTTTTACGCACACACTTTTGATTTATATTGCCAACTTTCGAACTACAATACTAACATCCGATCCATAATAATATTAGAGTTGCACCGTTAACAAATGGAATTATAATTCCAAATAAAATAAGGACATAAAACACTTGACTGTTATCAGCACACGATACCAACAAGGGGACCACAGAATTTTAAGCTACGAACTCGCACACATACTCAAACAGTACCCCTTTTACATTATAATATAATTCGAATTTACTATCACTATCATATTTAATTATAACACGTACAACGAAACCGTATTACGACCTCCACAAACTATTTAAGGCAAATGCAGTAAGGTAGGTGAATAAACTCGATTTACTCTAAAATTGCGAACATTATTTCTAATTTTTTTTTATATTTATTATACTCGAAATTGTTTATTTTGAAGTTTCTTTTTAAAATTGAACCATTTTCTAACGTATTAACGTTAATAATAGAGATTACATGATATTAATTTCATAACCAACTCATAACAATGACGCGAAAAGTGGAAATTTCTATAGTTAATAAACTAACAATAGGTAGTCGTAGATAAGAGGATTTAATATATTAGCATAAACTATCTTAGTCCGGTTTGGGTTATGAAATTGCTATAATCACAAGGTAAATTCTCTCGAAGTTTTCCAACAATTCCAGTAGACTTTAGTGTTTTTTTTTTGTTTATATTGATTAGTCGGTAAATATAAAAATAAGTAATGAGACCAATTAAAATTTTAGAAATTAAATTATACTCAAATACCATCAGAAAGAAACTTGATTTTAGGAATTAAATTCTCATTACTCATCTTTAATGAATTTCTGCTGCTTCAATCTTTCTACATTTGTCAAAAGAAAAAAAATACAAAAAGAAAATATTTTAATTTAAAATTAAATAACCAAAATATTTTTTTTTCCAAATTAATCCATTTCAGTCAACAAGAAGTATTTCTAAACGTTGAAATTTCTTATTCTTACATAAGTGGTTTAAGTGAGAAACAATAAATGATAAGATTAGCCTTAGGTGATGCTTTGTTGTCACGAAACGAAATTACGAAATTACGAAATTTCTACAAACAAAAACCCCACTGTGTGTGTGTGTGTGTGTGTGTGTGTGTGTGT
>JAZBHA010000008.1:84396-116461 GCA_037464855.1 Iselma pallidipennis
GTGTGTGTGTGTGTGTGTGTGTGTGTGTGTGTTGGTTTTCTTTTTTAAATCGCACCACAACGATTACATATAATGGCAATTAGAAAGAAAAATGTTTCACATTTATAAACAAATTGATTAAAACAATATCAAACAAGGGCTGATCGTTTTATCAGACTGTATTCAATTCACAACATAGAGAGTAGGTATCTGTTTCTTTTTTACATTTTATTTGTCGGTGAGTTAAATTATTATACGAGTTTGGCTGATGGCCAAATCACAAAGTGACAGAGAGTTTTAGGATAAGAGAAAAAGTATCGTGATCGGTTCACTTTGTTTTTTTTTTGGTGGAACTAATCAAAAAAATAACTGCAAATATTTGATTATTCTAGAGTGATTATACAGATATATGATGAATTTTCAATATTCCACCATGCATACACACATTGATTTGTTTATAATAGGAATTAGTGCATTCATGATTTAAAAAAGTCCAATTTTTGATAGGTATAATCTGTCAACAATGCAACTAGTACAATTGATTTTTTAAGCCAATAATATAGATTCTTGAATTTAGCTCAATATTCGATCAAATTTTCTATTAGTAATTAAAATTGCTATTGGTGTTTTCAAATAGTTGATTATACCGGGATATTCTATTCATTAAATATATATTTTTACTCGTAGAAACTAGGCTTCTTGTGTGAAGGAATCCGCAGAAAGCCATATTTATTATGAAAATATAGCCCAGGTGTTACTATGTATTCATTGAAAATTTTTCGCATTTCTTTAGAATTTTTTTTTCCGTTTTCCGTTTTAGACCGGACAGCCTGTATATTGTTTGGTTAAAACTATAAGTCTGTGTAAAATGGGTATGAAAAAGAGGACTGTGCGTGATTGATTAGTTTGATTACTTAAAAAAATTACACCAATCTAGATGGATAATAAAAAAAATACTGTACTTTCTTAAATCCTAAAGGAATTATTGATAACGGTCAGCTAGAATGAATGATTAAAATATTATGAATGGTATTGTGTATACTATCCGTGTTCATTATTAGATTGATGACCTCTTTATTTATTAAAGGACGAAAATAACGGTAATAGATCCTCTAATCTACATTTGTACAAATAAATGATTTTCTTATCACTCTCTCTTTTGTATTGAAAAATATCATTACAAAAGAACTATTTCCAGAACTAATGGGCCATTAGTATTGTCTAATTTTTATTAATACAGGCTGTCCCAACGAAGTACCTCGTATTCGTCAAAATTATGTCAAATAAAGAGTATTATCATGGTAACTTTGTCGTTGAATTTACTGACAACATTTTGTTATCTTTATAAATTAAAATCAATTTATAGTTATTGAGGGGGGGGGGGTTGATGAATACAGAAGCGAATTTAGCAACTGTTTTATGTAAACATTATTAGTTGTTGCCTTTAGGAGTTTTCAATTTAATAATAAATGTTATGGTAGATGAGTTAGGTTTTGCGAATAAGCTTTCAAAATGAAGTGTATCATAAGTACTCCAAATGATTTCATTACTTCGTTATTAGATAATCTTCTTGTGAACTTTAGCTTACAAGATGTTTAAATAATACATGAACGATTAAATATCGCTTATTTTAACTTGAATAAAATACTAAATAATTAAAGACCTTTAATGTTGATCTATTATTAACACATGAAATTGTTTTAGTGTTGAAAATTTCTACTCAACGAATACCAGATAGGATGTTGAAAAAGAGGATATAATTAAAGAGGAGAAATTTTCTAAATGGAAGTGAAATTAAGCAAAGATATTAATGAATATCTTCTACAGGGTTATTAGATGAGTTGAAATTAGTCTTAAAGTGTCAAAGAATTGAACTAATTTTAATTGCTATTCACTGTGATTTTCTACACTTAAATGTAATGAAACACGTCGTCAAGGCATAGTCTGCATTTCTGCGTAGTATCTTCACGACAGTTTTAGTATTATGTAACAACCGTTTTATTTTATCTCAGTTGTGCAGTTTTCATGTCAAAAGTGAAACAGAATGTGTGTTGAGTACATACATACTCCCATCTAAAAATGATCTGATCTAACTTATCGCATACCTGCAAATTATTTAGAGACATGCAAACATGCATTTACATTATTGTTATGATAAATATCTTAACATGTATGGCATTATTTATAAATTTTCCTCTAAAAGTAGAATCCTGTACTCGAAATCAGAACTCCAACTACAATCCAATTTCGTTCCCAGCTTCAACAGTCGAAACTGCTAAATTTTATCGACCTTTATAGGATCATCCAGCGATCAACCAAATCTTTTAAATTACATATAATTTTTTCTTTAACAACATCAATCAATCAAAGCAATCGATTTGATTAGAGCGACTGATTGATTGTAACAAAAATTTTATTAATATGAAATTATGAAATTAAGAATAATTACATACGCGCCTTGATCGAGACTTGAACTCCGAATCTTTCGTTTTCCGGTCGAATGCACTACCAATTGCGCTATCCTGACAATCTTCGGATATTTCGGAGTTCATGTCCGATCAAGGGGCGACTTTTTTCGAATATATTTCAGTGTAACGACTTTAATTATTCTAACAATAAGTTTCATAATTGCATATTTATAAATTGCCACCGTGGATTTCTTTAATTGAAAAAAGTTTATTATCAATGATGATCAGTGATTTAAAAACATCTACATTTAGACTAACATTCGTTAAAATTAACATTGTAACTGGCACATCATTCTAATTATGGATGAATAAAAATCGCGAACAGAAATTTGCTCCTATATGTATAGAGGACTTTTAATCATTTCAAATATGTATCAATACATAATACCCTGGAATTTTTTCATTCGAGAGTTTTTTCCCAAACACATACAAACAAATAATCCTGTATTATTTATGTTTAAAATTTTTCACAAAATTCAGCAAAAATTCGCATGATAAAACTCAAATATTGGAATTTTTATTTACAATGTTTCAGTTTCTATTTACAGATGATTTGAGTTTTTCTCGGTTGATTCAAAACTTTCACATACTTTTAATTATATTTTTAATTTTTAAAGAGATGTTAGTAGTAGGAGAATATACGCATATTTAATGAAAACTGAAATCAGATAATATTTCGGTTGTTTCTCAACTCTAATTATGCCAATATTTCCCTTTTACACTTTACCCATGCTGTCTATTAAAAGCCACCACCACAAAACCCCGTTATAGGTGGTAGGATGATGTGAAGGAGAAGGATGAGGCGAAAAAACCAATTAATATTTGAAAACCGTTATATTTTTTTTCTCATCGAATGTTACTGCTGATGCTGATACATGAATTTACTTAATTACTTTCCAGTTCAAAACCACAAAATTTTACTTTGAACTCAAATGTTATATAACTCGTTCCATTTTGGGTGTATCGAAATTTTAATTGAAATATGTATCACAATTTTGTGAATTTTCTTGTCCTTCTGTCTTGTATGAAATTTTATTTAATTTTAATACTTATAAATTTTCTCTTGTCAAATCACTAGATTAATAGAGTAGAAAATCGAATTTTCTATGAATTTTCGTTGAAAAATTATAGTTAAAACGTCGATAATTGTATATAAACTTTCTTTACTTGAAGAATTTCCTTTTATCATCAACTTTTTAACCAAGTTAACGTAAAACTTTTCAATATGAAATAATAATTGAATTTTTCCTTCAACACTTCTCCTTAATACTTTGTTTAGAATCAAATGATCGTTTCTGGTCTTTTATTGCATAATTAAAGAAAACAATTAAACTATTGTCGAGCTTCTGGTTGCTTCAATGAAATTTTAACATCAGCAACTGACATTTTAATTAAAAACCCAAAGCTCATCAATCATATTTAATTAAAATAACTTTCAACCATACTTTATTCAATCAACTTTATTGTCGCGTCCATTCTATATATATGTGTATATGTGTTAGTATAAGGGGGTGTATATACAATCTTGAAAAATTTTCGAATTTAAAGTTTGAACGTTAAGATGAAGATAGAAAAAAAGAACAGGCGGAGAAGAAAATCATTACATCATTTCAACAAACTTCAGAATATATTCCAACCAATGGATAGCATGCGAAAATCAACCCTTATGATGCCTTTTTTTCCTATGTTAGACTTATTGGAATTCTAAACAGGAATTTAGTTAATTAAATTTCTTTATAATACGAAACGATTCGATTCGGCGTCAAAATACAAAAAAAAAATGCTAAAAATATATACCTAAAGCCACATATCAGAAAACGATTGAAACAATACAATAAAATTTTGGGGTAGGCGATTTGATGTAATATTTCTGTTTACATTCACTTTTACTGAGTTAAACAGACACTTCATTGATCTTGTAGGGTTGTTTTGTCGTTTCTACATACAATAAAAACCAATTATAATGAAAATTGTAGCAATTGGAAACTCTTTCAGAATTATTACTTGCTCAACATCTAATTTTACTTTGCTTTTACTATAAATAAGACTTTTATTATTATGTTTCCAGAATGTTCGCTTGAAAATGCTATAGTGTTGACTCTACAGACGAGTGGGCGCCTTCTATAAGTATTTATATGCCTGTTTATATAGATAAATGTATTTTTAATATAGGTATAAATATGACAGATTACCTTTTAGAGCAAAAATAGAACAATACTATCATGTAATACGTTCTATTGCTGCTAATTACCTTCGGACTTGACATAGCCTTTGTGTTGCACAACAATAGCAACCACCTACGATTGTCTAGGTCACCCACAAATTTGATTTGTAGAGGCAATGTTATATACTGACGAGTGGTTAAACATCATCAGGTAATTATTGTTTAGTTGAGATGTTTCTTGTAGATGAAACTAGTTAGTAGTAATTGACATAAGCAATTGTTTTCAAATTTTACCAGATATTACTATTTAGGTCTGAAAAGAATAATAGATTTTCCGCTTTAATATTTCGTTCTGTCTGTATAACATTCTATACGATATAGTGCCGAGAACTATTTGCCAAGTTTTTATTAACTTTCTGTAGAGGGTTCACTTGAAGTGAAGTTAAAGGAGAAGGAAAGCTATGCTTGTTACCGTTCACCCTTAACATCCCTAGGCGGTAGCTGGTATCGTTTATCGACGCCCCCGTATTAATTAAAACTTGATAAACATATTTCTATCGCATACACGAATTATAATTGATAGCTGTATTTCAGCTTAGCCTATTCTCCGATATAATAATTCTACAATGTTTGCCTCTAGATGAATAAAACTCACCCTTAAGCGACAGATTATATCAAAATTTACAAATATATTTTTTTATTTAAAAAGAACTAAAATTATTTACATATTAATTAGATTAAACTAGCAACTATTTGCATAATCAATACAACATTCTAAAAATTCCAATGCTACAACTATCATTTCCTGTTAGGAAACAAAACTTCTATGTCAGCTCGCATAGTTTAAATATTGATCAAAACCTGAAATGGACCAAACGAAATGTGGAACAAACTGGAATTTGATTGAAAAGATGGTAGAAGGGTGAATAGATGAGGAAACAAATAGATAATTGAACAATTCGAAATCCTTTCCGAATATATCTATACATACATACATCTACAATATGTACTCCTGTCTTTTTGTTATTTAATGAATTATTATAATTAAAATACGACGGAAATGAATGTGCTCTATAGCTCTATTCTTTGACAGGATTCACACTAAAATAAGTCAGCTTTTAAACAAGTTATGTTGCAACTTATCCTTTCCTGACATTCATCCAAAATCTAATAACAACTTCAACCAACTTTACTTCCTAAATACTTGGTAATTGATGCCTGAATCTCTTCTTCATAGTTCGACAATGCCTTAGTTAATTTACGTTTTAAGGTATACCGTTGTCAGTTTTAAAAACATCAATATTCAAATTGAAATGTAAAGAGTTAAAGTCGTTCAAGAACAAAAAACAGATTTAAAATGTGAAATATCTTCAGAAAAATTTCGGAAAATTTATCAAATCAATAGTCGACTAGTCATCTAAGAAAATTTTATAAATATCTACCGAACATTACTTTTTCATTATTCTGGATGTTCTTGAAATTGTTGTAAACAAATAATAGAAGATTTATAATTGAAAGTCGGCTCTTTTCATAAAAATATGTCAATACACCCCATATTTTATCTGAAGAAGAAAAGCTTGAATTGTAGAAGCTTGCTATTAATTTTCTCAATAAATAGAGCTTTGTTTGTTGTCGAAAATTTAACGGATGCCATAATTTGGCTTGGTAGGATTTTAAAATGTAATTTATTATCAACTATAGCTGAGTGAATAACATTAAAGCTTCTCTAATCTTGTATTACGTGATACATTTGTTACAAACAACCGTCAATATTTTACACTTACATCCCTTATTTCAATGCTTAATAACAAACTATTGAATTGGGTGTTTTTTCCCCTCTAGCTTTCTTTTATTGTTATTTCTTTTAATTTGATTAAAAATGAGGGGAAAGTTTTTTTTACCCTGATTCTCGTACCAGTAAATGAGATTATAATTGTTTTGTTTATCACACTCTGGAAGAATCCCATCAATGATAGTCAACTTGGTTGTGCTCATTTATCTAATGTATTATTTAGAGAAATAATTTAATCATTTTTACTACAATTAAAATGTCCTTTTCAATGTTTTTTTTCCATTATTGTCCAGAATGAAAACAACAAATTTAAATCGTTTTATATATTTTACCACAAATATGTAGTGTATACTTTCATAAAATACATTTAATTGTACATTTCAAGCTAATTGAATGTGTTTAGGGTTGTTTTCGCGTAATACGATAAAGAAACATCGTATTTCAACAGAGTTATTTGGATGAAAGCAGACATTAAACCAAAAAATTTTATTTCATTTGAAATGACTCAGGAATTTTATATAAAAGGAACAAACAGTTTTTTTTCCCAAAAAAAAAAATATATACAGTCTGGTTTAAGATTGAACATGTGAGAATTTTCTCAAAGGTAGAAAATTAAATATATTTGAGTATACATAGATTCCCTAATTAACAGACGAAGCATCGTCTATAATAAATACATAAAATAGAAGATATCGCAAATATGTACTGTATTGCTGTAATTAAGTTTGTTCAGCTAAACGTATCACAGATTTTACGCAAAAACGAGACTATGTACATATATTTATAAAATAAAGATGTTCAGTATATTCGACGCGATACAGAAGGATTTACTGTTTTTTTTGGACACATTTTTAATATGTTCGTTTGATAATTGTTCTCAACGACACTATTGATAAGAGAAATTTCTTTATGCTGCACAATTTAAAAATGTACAAGTGACATGTAATTATTAGATTTATATTAAATTTATTTCACTACGTTACTTTATCGTTATTGGCTTTAATTTAGCGATCAATTTAGAATTTTGTAACAAATTCAATGAGATGTTGGTGAAAATTCACCACAGTTGAGATAATAATCGGATGATGTTCACTAAACTCGTAAATGTCAATTTGATTTCAGCAATACCAGTGTAAATCTCAATTGATTGGCTTTTAAAAAATTTCCCGAGACACTATAGGTATATTTTTTTCCTATAATATTGATTTTTTATTATTTACAGAAATTTTTCATGATTTTTTGTATAAACAACTTTTGTTACATGTTTATTTGATAGGGGAACGTATGATTTATGTATAGATGTGTATAAAGGATGAAAGCAAAATAAAGTGTTGAAATGTATTACATGGTGTCGGTATTCCGAATTTGATTAAGGAACTATCAAAAATGCTTTTTGCTTACAGGAAATATGTAGAGTCAGTTTAATTGGAATGTGTCAAAGTTGAGAAGATGGAAGCTTTTTTTTGTGAGATGTTGTCGTTTTCCGTAAACCGGAAAAGCTTCTCACATGAATTCAGTGTGGAAGTTGAAGGATTTAGTTAAAAATTCATACAGCAATGTAGACAAGGTATTCTTGATGTTTTCAATACATACTAATATGGATGTAATATTTATAAAATTATTTATGTGTTAACATATCATTTAATGTTCAAAAATGGAATATTATAGTTAATTGCAAATATTGGCTATTGGTTTCCAGTGCACGTTTAAGAGATTTCATTTCCAGTTCCGGCAACGATATTCAAGGCACGAAAGACCGACATTCGTCCTTGTTCGCTCACAAATGTCCAGTTATAAGCGATTGCCCTTAAAAGGAAGTAAAGTTAGTTCTTCTTGCAAGGCGCTAGTCCGAACCCTAATTCTAAAGAAAAACCAAGGCAAAATAAAGCTACATCTAAACAAAAACACAGTTGGTGTTTATGTAAGGCGGAGTCCCTCTGTGGTCTCGACCATAAAGACGGCACTCCATCCAACCAATCCTAGGAAAAGTGGTCAGAACAATTATGCTTCAACTTGTTTTTCTGTTTTCTTCCAGATTCTGACAAGTAGATGTGTGTAAAGTGAAATGAGCCACCAAAGCTTCTAGTGTTTCAATCAACTCTGATCTCCCTAGAACTATACCGATTTTATTATTATTCACTGAACTTAAATTTTTCCATGAATATTCATTTTATTTCCCTCACTGTTACTTCATCGAATTGCAAAATTCGTCATTTGAACAATTACTCTATAAACACCTCTGAATCTTTGTTTCAACAGTTGATTAACCAGAACACTGTCACCAATTAACAAAATTTTTTTTCGCCCCTAAAATACTGACCTCGAAAACAAGTTCATTTTATTGTACGGAGAAAAAAAAAATTAAATATTCTCTAAATACTCGCTTCAAGTTCTTTTTTTTACAGGGAAGGTCTGTTCAACGCTATAAATTGACTCTCTTTGTCCATATTTAATGAAATCTCTTCAAACTGGGAACTGTAGCAATAATTGGAGCGCTCAGTAGGCATCGATATAACCCACTGGGCTGAGGGATAAAAACGGGAGCATGCTTCAATTTATTGTCTAAGCCTTATATAGATTGACGGCGTTTCAAGTCATTTCCACTATCGATCGAAATTCAACTGTGTTCAAATTGGCCATAAATCGCTAAATTTTCCTTTAATATAAAGAAGAGTCTTTTAAGATTTTGAATAAACGAAAAACCTGAGAGAGAAAGAGAGAGAGAGAGAGAGAGAGAGAGAGAGAGAAGTAACAAAACCACGATAACATGGCTAAATAAAAATTATCAACAATTTTCAGAAACATTCAAGTCCCAAGCGAATAATTATTTTCACTGTCCTCCACTTCCGGGAGCTTCTTGAATTAATCCAGCAACTCACTTGTACATGTCATTCCAGCAATATTTAATTGTGCTTTTAAAAACTTAACTGGTAATTACATTTACGAATAAAATTCATTCTATTTTAAATATTAAGAGAAAAAGGGGGATAATGAAATTTACTGACAATGGTACGAAAGCAACAAGATTTGTAAAATTTTGTATTCTAACAATTTCTTTGTTATAAAGAATGAATAAAAAATTATTTTCTCTTCTGTGTAAATTTAAGGATAAAAACATCGTGTCTGACTGAATAGTGGTGGTTCTCCTCTTCTTTTTTTTTTGTAAAACAAATCGATGCGAGAACGAGACTCGGATGTTTTGGTCGTAAGAGCTATTTTAAAGGGTGAGTTGGTACGATGATTAAATAATATTAAATTCGTTGGACTATGTTAAAAATGAGGGTGTAATATTCATGGTTGGAAAAAAAATATGTTGTTTCATCTAGAATTTTGGACAACCGTAGGTATATGTATTATAAATATGCCAGAAACATGACCATTCTGTATCCAAATTATAGAAATATTGTTTTATCATGTTTGTTGTTATCCATTCAAAATGACAACGTGGCAAATGTATTTTCGAATTTTAATAGAAACTTGGTCGAAAATATCGTGCCGATTCAACTTACAAATGAATCGTACGCTTTATTTGGATTAATTAAATTTACATTTTATCTCGCGTTGGGGATCTTCTCTATATACACATACATATATATGTATATATACAACCAGATTGCGGGCCACACCTGTTTAAAATTCACAAAAGAAACGTAAAAGCTTTTTCGGTCGTCCGTCCTTAGCTTAATATATAGCGATATTTTTGTTTTGTACTCTCTATACTAGCAGTTTAAAAAATTCAGTGAGAATCATTCAAAATATTCTTGTATTACATTTGAAAGTTGCCTATCAACATGTATATGAAAAATTTAATATCAATAAAAATGATGATATTGGTTAAACATACTGATCGATCATTTGTGGTCTACTAATCCATTCTGAATTTATTTATAATTCATATCTGCACGACACGATTTGACGGTTAACACTACCACCTGCCGAATAAAAAACTTTGTTCTTGCCTGTCCATCACACAACATTATCCTGCACTTCTAACTATTGATTCACCCTCCCTAAATGCCTTTCCCTAGCAACGTGGATCTGTTTCCAAATCAAAAGGTTGATTTCCTGGTAAATATCTGCTTTTGTTTAGTAGAACCACCATGCTCCCGTTAATTACTACCAGTATCAATTAGTTTTTATTTGATATTCTATGAAGATTCCTTCTACCTTAAGGAGAGATGGTTCAAATTTTGTGTAAATTGATAATTCTTTGACTATTTATGAAGTCGTCCGACAAAGAGCACTATTAAAGTAAACGTTGCGTGTCAATGTAATGTCCGATCATTTTTAAGAGTAAGTATGTAAATATTATCATTCATTCTTTCATTTAAAGGCATATTTAGGTCATTATACAATTACAAGAAAAAATAAGGTAGGTATATCTCCTCCACGAAATTTAAATAATTTCCCCAACATGTAAAGTGAAAATTAATTCCTGAAAAAAAATATCAATAAATTCCATTTTCTGCCAAACAACTCAGTTATTATAAAACACAAAGTCTCATATAACAATCCAAATATAATTGACACAATTTTCGAAAAAAAGAAAAATGAACATTTTATTTACTTCCATTAGTAAATTTATCGATTTTCATTAATAACTAAAAAAGACATGAAAATTTAAAATTGACTGGATTTCATGTATTTGCATTTGTTTAATTCAAAAGGGGTTGATTTTAATTTGTCCCTTTCCTGGAATATAAGGGTGATGATGGAATTTTGCATATATTTTTGAGTGGTAAATTCTATCGTCAAGAATTTTGCGATCATCATACCTAAATATTTAGCACATACATATAACGAAACTGGGTGGGTTTTCTGAAAGGAAACGTATATTTTTGTTGATGTTACTCTCGAGGGTGTAGCTTCTTGGTTTTCCATCTGTCATATAAGTTGTTCCACTTGTTTAGACTTTTTTCGAGTCCTTGTGGATCTGAATTGAAATGATTTCTTTTTTAAGATCTTTGGTGGTGAATAAAATGTTTTAAATTCTCGTATTGTTCAATTGAGTTTTTAAAATTGGCTTTTAAATCATTAAATTTATTTATGTACCGTTGTTTTACTTCTCCATCTTTTCGATGTTTCCGTTTTACTTCAGTACTGTAAATGACTTGAAGGATAATACCAAGTGTCTAGAATAGACTCATAAAATTTTATTGTAAAGTTTATTGTTCGGTATGCCATTAAATACACACCGCCAATATAGAAAGGTAAGTGTTTTAATGAAAACAACTAAATATACGAAAAACCCTTTTGGCGCGTTTTTTGTTAATTCAATATTAATAAAATGATTTCTTTTTTTTCTAATAAATTGAACAACAATATTGGAAAGTATTCTGAAGTTGTTTGAATTTACTTTCAAGGAATTTAATTTGTTCTATTTTCGTACTGGGTGAAATTTTCCAGATTGAAATTGTTAAAGAAATTCATTGACTCAAACTTCGACAGTTTCAATAAAATTTAATGTTACTATACACACACAAAACTCTTGTTTGTCAATAATTGAAATGTTTTCATAGATTTTATTTATTTTATCTTTCACTCTATTTACAACGGATAAGAGGAAATTTTTCCTAAAATCACTTCCGCACAACTTCACCTTTCCTTAATCTTGATCTCTCTCTCTCTCTGTGAAAAATCAGTCCGATAGGGACTTATATTTCAATCATGATAAAAGAGAGCTTTCACGTTCATTTAAAAATCGTTTGTTGGGAAAATCTGGACAAAATAAAGGCAGAGTCGGACTACGGATTCAATTCTCCAACTCATCACCAATCGATAAATATCTATCACATCAGTAATAATAATAATAATAATGATAATAATAATGACAATAAAATGAAAATATTTTAATACCTAAACGAAAACTTCCGTTATAATATTATATTTAATTTCAACTGACGACAGCTTAGCGGTTCCAGTTTCTTATTTGACGAAATTATAATTGCAGTTGTTTTATCCTTGGAAGTTGCAATTTTCCAGAGGCGAAAGAAATTTTAATTAAAAAGGATTTGGTGGGGGCGAATCTAACAGGGTAAAGTGAATTAGAGAAGTTGAATTCATTAATAGCGATACCGCAATGTCAGTCGATGAATTTCTGCATTGTTAGAATATATACGTTCAATAAAATTCATTTATTTTCATTAAAGAAAATAAGAGCTTTTATTTCCCCTATTTAACATCAATTATTTAATGGCGGAAAATCAATTGTTTCACTATCATGCAAAATTATTACATCAAATAAGGGTGGTAAATTCTAGTTGATTAATGAATAATACAAAAATCTGATTAGTTTTATAGTTGAAAATTTGATTTAATTGAGATTTGATCTACGATATATGTGTTAAGATCGATAAAGACATCCCGACGTTGATGAAAAAGTACCGTTGATGGCAGGGTGTGGCAAATTCTACATAAAAGGGGGTGTTATTCGTTGATGAGATACGACAATGGTTAATCATATGATACAGGAATAGCTTATTCAGCGAAGTTTTACTAGTTTGCAATTTTAACTAAAATGTACTGATGATTTTCGTATGGTTGACTAATTCAGAAATTTCAACGAATAAACTTTAATATACCGAAAATAGTTTAATATTTACTCTTGTTAATATAATAATATTATCGAGTAAAACACTGAAACAGTTTTGTTGAATGTTTTATTAAATAAGATAATAAGGTAAAAAGAAAGCATGTCAATTGAAAAATTGTACGAGTTCATGCACCTGTTCGAGGAAACTTCTCAGCTTTAATCTAATAAATAACCGAAAAAGCATCGGGTGTAAACAGAAAGCTTGTTCTTTAGTTGTGATGTTCGTACGCCAACGCAATTAATAAGAATTAAAGCGGGCGTTGTAATACGATACCGTGACGAAGAAACTCTACATCTTTGAATTGAGGGGATTTAGATCAGTAACGCCCAATCGTCTCATCTATCCATATACATATACCTACTACTATACAAAACGGATTTAAATAATCCTGTTTTATTCCCTTATGATTTTCAGTATAGCATTTTGAAAAATTATCTGTGATTAATTTAAATGGTTGGGTGACTAATGTAAAAGGTCCAAAGAATTTCACAATGGCCACAGCTAACATATACTACTATAGATATATACGGACAGGAGAATTAATAACTCAACTAACCTCACTCTTTACAACTGGGCCTCTTTTTATTTATGTTGTAACTTTGCCACTCCCCAATGACTTTTCTAATTATTTGTCATGCTTAGTAGAATGTCGGTATCAGGACCATCTGCTAAACACTCACCAATATCTCACCGAAATGTAATGAAATATTAGCTAGCAACTTGTTCGGCAGGCCATAAACCATAAACGACCTGGAATATATCAATTCACATCTCTGAACATCATACAAAATATACACACACGCACATCTAATCCTTCATGGAAAATATTATACGTACAGAAAATGGGGAAAAATATCGATTCAATAATTTTGACAAATTATATAGAAACTCCAATTTAGGCAGCTCACTTTTGGGATATAAATATAAACAATATAACTAAATATTTCTTTGTTATATTTTCGCAAATACTATCAAATTTGACATTTCAAATGGCTACAAACAAATCATAAAATCATAAAATCATTCCAAATTTAATGCATTAAATTAAAATTTTAATGAATTCGAATTAATAATTATTGTAATTACAATATGAAGTATTTCCACAATTAGTGTCAGATATATTACACATTATCAAAATTTACTTAATACTGATATTAAATATGGATATCAAACAATAACAAGCTAGCATAAAACTCTAATGCAATTATTCTATAATAAAAATTTCATTTAGTTAGTTGAATAAAATTTAATAAAATTGCATACATATATTACATGTATATATATTTTTTAAAGTCTTGTAATAAATTTCCATGTCATAATTTATTTAAGATTAAGTTTCATCATACATTAAATATAAGATTAAACTTTACCGCTTATGACTTAAATTATAAATTTTATAGTCTCTGATTGATGATCCTAAGAAAAATTTTACGGTGTAGTAAAAATGCTTAGATAAAATCCGCATATATGGACGTTGTACTGTTGTACTGAATTTCAAGTAAAAATCTCGGCAAAAAATATAATATAATTTCTTCGGTTAAAAATAGTCATTGACTTTTATTATTTATGTACGGATAAAAATAACAAATGAATATGTCTGTAGATGAGGAGGGTCAATATGTGCGTTTCAAATGTATAATTTCGTAATGAAGCTACCCCCGGATCAATAATTATTGAAAAATATATTTATTTTAAAACTCTAGGAGCTGTTAAAATTGCTAGCTACTATATTATGTACGCACTGAGAATTACTTTTCAGATAAACTATAGATACAACAAATCCTACAAGCTAACTATTCGATCAAGAGAGAGTGCAACTAGCATTTATAATTTCGTTACGAAATGATGATTTTAGTTTATTGTTGGTCAGCACCCGTATAATCCAAAGTTTCACCACTAAACTATACATATACCTATACTTCACCTACATGTACCTGTTTTCTAACTAATTGTATTACCTTGCTCTTTTATATGTTGACAATATAGTGTATGTGTATACCATGTAAATGCAATGTTGCCAACTTAGATAATTAAATTATTTAATAATTCTCAAATGTTACCTGTCTGATAAATTTCTATTTTAAACTGATCATCAATTTTGGCGTTGGTATATATCTTATTTGATCGGCTGATATTGACTTGAAATAAATACATCATTCCAATATTATTAAAACTTTCAAACTTATTTTCTTGAAAAATAAGTGTGCGAAGTAAAATCGAATCTATGACAGATCAGCTTCGAGTTTATAAAAGTTTTTATTTTGACACATCCCTGTCCGAATTTGCTTGGTTTGAAAGCTCAACAAGATTGAAATATATCTGTGCTCACGCATATTTATAGCTAGCGAAAACGAACGAAAAAAAAACAGTAAAAGAAGAAAGACAACCAAAAAAAAAACAACCTGATCAATGAAAGGAACTTCTTTTTCTACTATACAAAAAGAAAAACTGGAAGATTTTGAAATATATGCGTCGATTGCAGTGATTTGGTCCGTTCAGTTTTGCCAAGTTTTATTGAGAATTCCCAGTAGGAGCGGATATGCTGTTAGGCAGGTTCTCTTGTCCTGGTCCTCTTCATCTCCTCTGAACAACCAGTGACTGAAAGGCGTTATCTTTAGTGTTCTCGATTTGTGCTGCCAGCATCGTCGTTACCGATTCATTCCGCTATTTCACTTCCTTTTTGTTATTGTCCACCATTACGACTGTTACCGACACAAGGATATATCTATATATATATATATATATATATATATTTTTTTTTTCGTTTCATCATTCGTTTGTTTGATATATAGGTATAAAAATGTAAGTGGTATGTGTGGAACATGTTGAAGACTTCTAGCACAGGTGCTTCAGATCCGGACGTTCTTGCCACACCCAATTTTCGATTTTTATTAAAGAGGCTATTTCTGCTTTGTCGAAACCTTTATTCTCGGTCTTTTTTTTTCAATGGCCCTTTTTAACCTAGTTTTCGTTTTTTCCTTTACGTTCTCTTCTTTCTTCTGTTAGTTCTTTCAAGAGAAGAAAAAAAAATAAGAGAGGTTTTGTTCTGAACTGGTCAAGAAGCTGTGAACTTAACAAACTTTCGTACATAAATCATTCCAAACATCCTAATTCAAACTAATCACGATTGGAGAATATATATGGATTTAACTTAAAAGTATTTATTGAGAATTACTGTTCAGGAATAGTTTAAAATATAATTATTACAGGACGAGGTTTTATTGTGAACTGAACCGTAAGTACCGTCTCTCCAGTGTAATTCTATCAAGTTCTAGGGGATTGATGTTGCAAGTAGAGATGTACCGGATAGTGCGACCGGATAGTTCGTGATCTAACCTACAATGCATGTAACGGGAACCGCATGTCGTGTAACCGGTCACCGGATAGTTACACGACATGCGGTTCCCGTAACATGCATTGTAGGTTAGATCACGAACTATCCGGTCGCACTATCCGGTACATCTCTAGTTGCAAGAAGATTATTTCAGTATTCTCTATTTTGAAAGAATCTTCTATAAACTATAAATGGTCTATATGTATAATACAATGACAAATATGTTATCATTAATATTGCAATGTGTAATGTTGATGATAAATAACTTTATCATATGCCTGAATGTAGTTTCTCATTATTAGAATACGAATTATCTTAATCCGTATTAAATTATAGCGTGTGAACTTGATAGTTGGTGAATCAATATTCGCTATCCTTTTATTACACGTGTCATGAATAATTGAATTTTTTTGTCTGGTTAATCTCAAGAGACTTGTATAAATTACAGGGGTGAAATTTGTATTCTAATAAAAAATATATTCTGTAATCATTATTCCAAACCTAATTGTTTAAAAATTAATCAACCTTTTTGCGAATACAGCAAGCAATTGACGACCTATATAACTTTTTTTGAGTTAGATTTAGTTATTAGACATTTATTTTTCTACATTTTTGCATGTTATGTCTATAATTATACTATAATAGAATCAAAGAACAACACCACCAAAAAGCCATTACAATAATTAAATAATCGCTATATTATTGGCTTTGGTTGATTTTCGTATCCATCAATCTCCTAAATCGCTTTTATGCACGTAACATTCAACTTAATATCAACAAACAATAACAAAATCACCTATCACAAATACCGGTACAAAAAAAAATTCTTTATAGTTCTAAACAAACTATCTGTTTGATATGTACAGATATCACACGTGTTTGTGTCCTAATTTCTTTTGTACAAATATGTTTTCAGGCGTTGTTTTTTTTTATTACACATATCCCACATTGTTGATGAATTCACTATTAGGTAGACAAAAAATATAAATGTTTTTACCATCTTGTGTTTCGAAAAAGTCTGTATTTCGAGCGGGATATGAACACCGCATCTTTCAATTGCCGGTTAACTGCACTAACCAATTGTGCTATCGATACATCTTGACAATCTTCGATTCCTATCATCAACTATTAAATATAGATATCTCGTCAGATTTTAAATTGCTGGATTTTAATCTTAGACTAGTTAACTAAAGAAATCCATAATGGGAGTACCTATACATATGTATAATATATGAAATTTTGTTGTGTTTCAGTGAAATTATTATCCCTTCTATTTCTGATTAGTAAAAATCTCAATAGTAATTATAATAATAACACTAATAATAATAATAATTAAAATTAGTGGTAGTAGAAGGTAATTTGACTTCTAGAAATGTGTTTGTAACGACTATTAATTCGAAATGAATATTGTTATTAGTGTTTCGTATCACGAACATTTCTATCTAATACGATATTTTATTTTACAATCAATAACTAAACGTAAAATAAACTAAATCTAGTTTACAATTTTTATTTTTTTTACTCAAGGTATATAAGAATCTTTGAGTTGAATATAGGACCAAATTACTATATTGTTATCCTGGCAATTTCATTTCAATTCAATTGGTAAATCAATAGTTGAAAATAGATTTGTTTAGTAAGCAAAAAACTTGGTAAAAAGTACAGTTAAATTCAGTGATTTCAAAGAAAATTTAGTTGTTGAAACTAAATTAAAAAAAAAACGATTTAAATCAGCTGAAGACGATAAAATATAAGTAAGGATATGGTGTAATTTTCAGTGAAACAGTATAAAATCCAAATGTTATTGACACAGGATAACATCAATTTATAATTTTGCACTGAAAGCTTTTTCAGTATCAAAAAAAAAGTTCGAGTAGAATTGTAACTGATTTTATTACATTCTGAATGTCAGTCATAAAAGATAAAGGATTTCATTTAAAATGGGTTGTAGGTTTGTTGGTGTGGATGAAGCTCTCTATCTTTCAAATAGACGAAGTATTTCGTAAGTTCTTGAAAATCGTCCCCCATCTCTCACATGATAAATCAATAAAACGATAATAAACCTCTCTTTCGTATAGTTGAATGTGAAATTTAAAATTTACGATTATCTAAATCTAGACATTATTCATCGACAGTTAAACTATTTTGGACAGTAATCTACATATAGGTAGGAGTTGTTTAAAATAGAAATTTCAAAATACATTACTTGAACATGAACTGAACAATAGAAACTGAAAACTTTAAGAATGTATTGTGTTTTCTGAAACTACGTATGTATATCCAAATTACATAAAAATCTTCTACAACTGATAAAATAAGAAAACTTACAGCGTATGTAACATTTATTCTACTGAAGTTATTCTGGTAAAAGTAAATATATGTTGAAGGGCTATTTTCTGTCTTTTGTGAAAACCTGGTATGTATACCTAATATTAAATATATATTTCTCTCATTCTACCCAACAGATACTAAACACAGTAATTAAAACTAATAACAAAATAGGTTGCAGTATATGGGGGTGTTGTTTTCAGAAAGATTTCAGGCAATTAAACGTACCACGCTATACCAGTAAAATACTCATAAAATGTTAAAAGATTTCCTTCTAGAGACTATAAATGTCGATCATTCAATTTTAACAACAATATTACAATTTTAAATTCGTTATTCGTTATTCGTTTTTAACGAACTACGAACTTTATGTAGTATTTTCTCAAAGTAATTGAAATGTTTTCAATACGTGTAAAAGATAACGTTCGTATTCTATCTACTTTAGACCTAATCCGGTGATTTTCTTCGAAAGTACCGAGATATGAAGATAAAAGGGGAACTAAGAAAATATGAGAGATGAGTAAAACGGGATCTCGGATAATATAAGGGAAAGTTTCTCAATTTTTTATTTTTCAAATCAAACGACTGGAGAAAGGAAAAACATCAAATTTTAGTCGTTTTTCGTATACGTTTACGTTATTGTAACACGAAAATGTAATTACCATTTATTATAATACATTGTACTATTTGAACACAGCCAGTCTATAGACATATTAAATACCAGTATTGCCGCGTGCCATCTGCAAAAAACATTTTGACGCCACTGTCCAGGAAACGTTTTTGCGCCCTGTTGTGACCCCCTAAAATCGAAATGTTTAAAAAAAAGGCAACTATCGTGATTTGGCGCCCCTCAACTGTGGACAACCGGAGGCGGCCCTATTAAATAACTTTAAACCTTCAGACTATCTCACAATATTAGCTTAGTTTAATACATTGTCAATCAAGCTTGGTTTAAAAAAGAAGGTTTTAAATACACCAAAGAGAGTACTAAAACCAATTTATAAAGAAACGAAATAGAGAAATTGCGAAAAATTTTGCTCTTATATATATTCTCCCGCTCTTTTTTCGATGCCCCAAACGTTTCGAAAGGAATATAACAAGTGATCTGTAAGCAGTATCATCCTTTTTTGACTTAATCTTTAAAAATATTTGTATTGATCAGATTTATGTCGATGAACGAGCATACATTTACCGACACGTATCCATGAAAAGTTCCTCATTTGTCCGAGTAATACGTGTCAGTTGGGTAATACGGACAATCGTACATTTACATTGTCGACAAGGTAAACAGAATGCGATATTCAACAGAAACTGCATGTCCTTATCTGGATTTGAATTGGGGGAAAAATCGTCGAATTCAAATTTGAATCAGAAAAAAAAAAGAAAATTATTGAAACAAATAAAGTCCATAATCGTCGTGTGGTGATTCAGTTCGATTCAGTCTTTAAACAAATCTAGATACGATAAAGGTTCTACGGTTGAACAGTTAAAAATGAATGGAAATGTGAGATCTTAAATTTTTATCTCAACGTAAAACCGAATTGAAAGTAAATGTTCTTTATAAAAGCAGCCGTGCATAGCACCCTCAACAGAAAAGGTCGATGGAACCATATCCGATTCCTTTTTTTAAATCATTTATCATTTTTACCCTCTCTTGTACACATATGTATATACGCATACCTATATATATATAGTACATACATAAGTTCATAGATAATTTGTCTAGAATGTTTTCCCACTTTTGTTGAATATTTTGTTAGTAAGCATCACTAGGGAGCGTTTATTGAAGCAGTCGTTTACAGTAATTATTTGCTAAAGTAAAAACTTTTGGTTTTGATTTATTCACACCCAGTTAAGGCGAATAACAGTGACAACGCCCAGTTAATGTAATTTTATTTCCTAACAAAACTTGACTAACCTCTGTGTATAAAAGTGACAGTAGTAGTGGTGGATTTCTTTACCCTCTATACAAATCAAACATATTTGCTATGTGTCGTCGATATGACGCATTCAGATTCCCTAGGGGTTCACCCTCCGTTTTCTTATATGACATTAACAACAATAACCTATCGAAGGGGGCGACTGTATATATAAATCTATATGGCTTGTGATTACGCTAGATTAACAATCTATACATATATACTACAAATTGAAAAAAGAATAACACTATCAATCTAGCAAAACTATAAATGAATAATAAATTATAGGAGTAGAAGCTCTTAGGTTTTATTCAATTTTAAACCATAAAAGAAAGTAATCCAGTTGCAACTTGTAAAGTCGAAATCAATTGATTTTAACGTCATTCAATGTGATACTTTTCCAAGTGATTAGATTTTGATGTGTTAAAGCTTGAGTTCTTTGTATCTCACGCTTAAATATAATACTTATAGACTCAAAGAAAATCGTTTCTGAATTGAAACAAAACCAAATTTATATTAATAATGATGCAATTAAAAGTTATAAAGCTTATTATATACGTATAATAAATAATGTCTTTAGTTTTATTGATCAAGTTATCATCAAAATTTAGAAGGAAATATAACTTTTTGTTGTATTTATATTTTTTTGTCTTGTTAAGTCATCAAGAAGATGAATAGAACTGGTACTAATAGAGAATGGGAAAATATTATTTCAACAAACACGCCATTTGCTATTTTACAACTACATCAGTAAAGAAACTGTTTCGGTAGTGCTCGTAAGCTTCCATAAATTCCTCCCAAATGAACTATTTCAGATCGTCATAATATCAAGTAGAAATAAACGAAAAAGAGTTGTTTATAACAACGAAAACAACATCAACAAAAAAAAGTTGATAATTTAAAATAACCAACAACAGTTAAAAATAGAAAATAAAAACTATATAATTGTTGTAACTATGTATGTAAAAAAATTAAATTAGCATTGTTTTCCTAGTTTTAATATAAGCGAAAATTACGAGTAAATTAGGATATGCCTTGTAACAAAATTAATCTTCTGTTGTTAACAGAAGGTTAGTAACGTTGTATTTTCCTAGTTATTTCCCGTCATCCTTTATTGTTAGTCATTCTCAGTTCAACTGGAATTTTTCCAAATTTTTGCATCTATTACACTATTATCATTATTATTATTATTATTACCATTATTACTGTAACTGTTGATAATTGATAATTAATGATTTAGATTCTTTTTAAAATAATCCTATATGTGTGTGTATGGGTGAATAATTAATTTAATCTAAAGGATTATGAATAAATTACCATTTCAGTTATGTTTATTTAACAATTTTTTTTTTAATTTAAATTTCAAATTAGTATTCCAATTTAATATTGGCCAAAGTAAATTGGCAAAATTAATCGTGACATTGTCGCAATAGAAATGTTACCAATTTTCAGGTATTATTGATAGATTACTTTTATAATTAATATATATAAATATGGTAAATATCGAAGTGTATTTAGTGGTTTAATGTCAATATAACAATAAATTAATGTAACTTTACAAATATATTATATAAATTATTAATGGGGCGCAATTTCTAAAATTTACCCTCTTATTTGAAAAAAGTATATCTGCTTTATTTTTGTTCATTCACGACTGCCACCGAATTGAGTTGAAAATGCAGAAAGTCAGGCATCCCTGGCATCGTCTCAACTGATTAGATGGCTTGACAAACTGGTAAATATTCGTCATAATCTTGACAGGAAAGTAAACCGCACGAACTTTGTATAGTAGTCTGTCTACATTTATGTTTTTCCATGAAAATTGATATGGTAGCTTGGTAGAAATTTTTTGACAGATGATAAGGGTGTTAACAGATGATGATTTTACTTTCACTATCATATCGATTTTGACAGTTTTTCCTTTATTCTTTCTTAAAGTTGAATCTGTGTGTTTTCATTTTTGTTTTCTTGTTTGTTTGTGTGTTTTTTTTTTATATAAATTTGATTTTGTGTACTTACCGTGTATGGATGATATAGTGTGTGATGGGGCTATGATGTACATCTTGTGATTGTGCCCACGACAGGTTGACGGAACGTGAGGTGAAACTGACGATAAGGGGACGGCCTGGCGGATCCGGCACATCTATAAATAAATATCATTTACTAGTTGCAATACGTACACGAATTTATTTCGTTCCCATCGTTTTAAGAAGAACAATTTCAATTTATTTTAGGATTAAATATAAATGACAATTTCTAAAAACAGAATCGATTAAATACAGATCTTCATTTTAATCGAACTGTAAATTTTTGAAACAAAGACCTATTTTACGAACCAAATAAGACAGTATTTTGTCGATACCATCTAGACCTTTCATATTTAAAATTTCACCCTTACGTAGGTCTTACAAGTAAATCTGTTCAATTAAAGTTTATCTTTTAGTTTGTAAAGTTAATTAAAAATATTCCCAGCAAAATAAGTTTTCCTATTAATGTGCAATACTTTAAAGAATCCTAAAAGCGTAAAAATATCTATTGAAAACAATATCTCTATTTCCAAACTTTGATTTATATTGAAAACCACAACCCAATACTTTGTTCGCAATCAATTTTTAATCTACAAATTAAGTCGAAAATATCTATAATTTATTAAAAGTATTAATATTATTTGAAATTCAGATGCTTACTTTATATTTCAATTCACCCGGATATTGTATTTTCTGTAAATAGGTTGAGTTATTGTGGATGCTTGACCCTCAGTTTTATACATCTCTCCAATTACTTAATTGTTCCTATTAAGTTTAAGTGCTGGTCGTAAGTTGAGGGTAGATTTTAGGGGATGTCTGGGAATTTTCATAAGGCAATCTTTATATTACATTGAATTATTCCCAAAGAACAACTCTGAATATTTATGTTTCTGTATGGTGAAATATATTTGATATTATGGTAGATTTTAAATTGTTGTTAAAGAATTTATAACATTTCTTCATATTTATATGTAAAGTAAAGTTTTTTTTCATACAATACTGTTGTTCTCCTCATCTATAAAAATATTGAAACTGTTCTGATTGTTGCATTACAAAAATATAACAAAGTAAAGAGAACTATGAAAAGTTGAAAAGTATGTATGAATATGCTCATTACAGCTGTACTATTTTTATGAATACTCTTGCAGTAGATAACTTTAATTTTCGGTTTTTATTACCTTTTGGCAAGATTTTAAACTTTAAAATAATATTTTGTGTTAATAATGGCAATTTTATGAAGTTACTTTGTGAAAAGCAACAAGGAACTATAATTTTGAAAACGACCTGTATACGTTGGTTATAAGAGCAAATTTTTGTCTAAATTAATCCTTTTGAAGTGGTGGTCCTTCAGTCTTGACTAGTACAACATCGTGGGGCTGTAATAAGCGCTGGAATCCGAGCCGGTCCTGTATTGAAGTGGAACGTAAGGTATCACAAATATCGATTTTCATTGGCGTCCAACGTTGGGACGAAACAGTATGTAATTTGTTCGAGTAAGATTAAGAGAGGGGTGTAAAGGCGGCAAAAATATATCAGTGAATTGGTGGTCGAGGGACCGTCAACCGCGAAAGCCGGTTTATTCTGTGGAAAACAATTTGCGTTTTTCCATTTAGTTAAACAATGTAATTATCGACAATGGCGTACGAGGATGGGTGGTAGGTAGTGGTCTAGAGGGAGTGTTGTACCGAATCGATTCTATTTAACACTTGCAGCTCACCGGAAGAACCAGACCGGTGACGAGAGGTTGGCTAAGCTTAAATGGTCCCCTCTTTTGCGTAACGACTGTCTACGTAGTTAAATCTCCAGGGCTTAACACCTCATTTCATGTTTCATGCATTTAAACGAAATCAAAGAACAATGGGGCGCGCAGCTTCCTGGAAATAGGTGCGTTTAACTCGATCGTTTCCGGATATCGGCAAATATCTATATGCTCCATAGTTGCTAATCCGATAGTCAGATTAAAAGTAAACAGAAAGGGTCGCCGAATCGAGTTGAGTATACGCTACTGGAATTTGAATAGCGTTTTTAATGAGACATAAGGGTGGTGCGATGAACAAACCCCCAGTTATTTATGTGGACCTTGTTTCTGTCTAGGCATAGTATGGTGTCTTCGTCTCTCATTTTCATAAAAGACAAAGAACTCTTTGGTAAAGACCTCCTGTTAATACTTGCATATTTTCCATGATACTTTATTATTATCACTGCTGTGCTTTACAAACTGCCATATCTCAGTTGCAGTCAACAAATTTGATTCGCCAATTTACTAAATCAAAATTACAGAGATATAAATTCGGGTTTATTTTAACCAGTAACAAGAGAACTTTTTCTGTTTCATTTACTTTTAATATAATTAACAGTCAGCCATCCAACTGCTGACCAATTACAGTGATATCTAAACCCAGAAGTTCCCCACGTTTGTCGTTTTTCGTTGCATGAAATTTTCAGTTCATCCTTTTTTTCTACCCATAAAGCCGTGGAACACATCCACCGAAAAAGGATCCTGACAACGATAATTTCAGTCAACTATACTCAGTAACTCAAAGTACAAGCTATTTATAAAATGTCAAACATGATCTGACCACAAAAAAATTCTAAGAGACATAAATTTAAATTTTAACGAAGAGACCATTTCTCCTTATTGTACAATAAATAATTACAAATTGTCTTTTAAACGAAAAAGTTGTATCAAGGCCTGGTGCATATTGAAACACAGGAAATACAGGTAGTAAAGGGCAGAGTAGTTCAGGTTTTTGTATTCCATGGACCAGCGCATATTGCTAGGCAGTGCAGTTCAGTGCAATAAGTAACTCTGTCCTTATGATAAAAATATGATATCCAAAAGGCAGTTATAATGTTGTAGTGAATCCAGCTTTTTGTTCCGATTTTTGGATATTTTATTGGGTTTCGTTCGGCTGGCAACCAAAAAAAAACCCTCCACCGTGATTTTCTGTCTGTGATCTGTATTGTGGATCAGTTTCGATTTAATATAAATCCTGTTCGAATCCCGAAAGGTTCAACAATAACTGATTAGATTACATAAAAAGAACTAAAATTATACGAAAGAAATAAGGGACGAAACAAAAAGTCCGTTGGTCGGTAAATGATTGATGGAATAAAACGGCGCGCATCTCTTCGAGCCATGAGAAAAAGGAAAAAGAAACAAACATCTAGAAAAAAAGACTTGCTAAGATTACGATAATCGTTTTTTTTTCTCGTCAAAACAGTGTGAAAAAAAGATTTTTATTTAATTTTTCTGAAAGCCTAAGGGATTATTGAAAACGTGAAGAGGACCCAATACCACATTCTAAAATCAACTTCAATACTCAAGCTCGACTTATCGTAAAGTTTCAAGTGTTGAAAAACATACATTAAGTTCAGTATTATTATAAAAACTTCAGGAAATATTAATATCATGAAAAGTTTTGATTATAAATAGAGATTCTGTTGTTATAGCATTAAACATACGTTCGAACTAAATAGTCTGATAAACTCGATAAGTTTTATATCAATATCGTAGAGTTTCAAACATCCAACATTAATAAATAACAATTATTCAAACTTAAGTAATGTAAAATTTAATTCATGAAAGTTTTCACGTTCGTACACCGCTTCATGAATATTAATCAAGTGGTTTCTTACCCTTTGTTATTGATCTAAAAAAATTTCAAAGTATTTCAATAAACGAGTTTGTGGTACAAAAATTTTTTACTCAAAAAAAAAATCAATACATATATACATTAATGTTAATTAATAAGCTTTTTGATAAGAATTCCTGATGTTTTGGTGGTAATTTCAGTTTGATATAACGTCAGATATTGACGTTAATAATATAAGGCTATTGTTGTGCATCTCTTTCATTGAAAGAACAGTAGTTATTGTCGGTGACAAGCTACACAATTTCTGTGTTGCTTAAAATTTAATTAACATCAGCGAAAATTCTGATCGATTATTGAATTTTTATTACAAAGACATAATATGTATAGGTATATATGTATATGTATTTGGGTTTCAAGGGAAAATAACAGAACAAATTGTATTGAATTATTAAATATTTTGATAATATCGGAATGTTATACAAACGTAATGTATAATAGTTGATTAAAAATGTAGGTATCTATGGTATATTTTTTTTATGTAAAAATCAAATCAGTGTTAACTGAACAAAATATGAAAATGTTGGATTTATTGTCAAAAACTTCATTTTGAAATCATTACAATAGAGACGAATTAAAATCGTATTTTACTCTAACCAAAGGATACGTTATTATCATCCTTATTAATTTTGAAATGATGCTTAAAGTTGGCTCGTAAACACGTACATATTCCACAATTCAACCATCTAAACTTGTAATATGTAGGGTGGTTGTGTTGTAAAAAGAGTGACAATTTTTTGTTCTCTTTATCAAAGTCTATAAATCCTTTTTGTAAGGGGTTTTAATTTTACATGAATTAATCCTGAATTAATTCCAACACTGTGCTTTTTTTTAATTATAGATGAATACATTATTATCGCCACGATTATTTTCAAATATTCTTCAACCAAAGACAATAGAATAGCAAAAGAAGATTAACTGATTGATAACATTTACAATATATTGTCTAATATGACCGTATTCCATTTCGTATTTACCTCGTACTGTTATTATTTATATCTCTTTGAAATCTTTATCATAGTCCTGGACTCTTGTATCTGGTTGAATGAATATGAAAACCTTCAAAGAGTTTCCACTCGGTCTTAGTTATTCTACGGTTACATTGCTAGACAACTTTAAAAAGCAAAGTTTTAAGATAGAAAAGTTATTCTTATCATGTATAGATAGTTATGTCATTCATACTATCCAAAATCAAGATTTATAATAGCGAATACAAATAGACATATGAACTATTCTTTGGTATTTATACATATTTTAAAGAGGTTACCCATTTTCCCATTTTATATCTCAAGAAAGCAAAAATAAAACAAGTGTTGTGTTTGTTATAAATGAAAGTTGCAGGTGGTTGTAGGACTACGTGTGCCAAATATGTGGCTACCACAACAGGGTAAATTCGAATAAACAAATATACAATTTATATAATTGTTGAAAGTATCCCAACTAATCACAAATAAATTAACTGGCAAAGCTAAGTCAATGTTAGGAATATCCGATAGTTTATTGGTTAGAACACTCGACGCAAAATTGAGAGACCCGGGTTCGAATCCCGGTCGAAGCAGCGAGATTTTTTCGGATTTTCTTAACATTGATTTGGCTTTGTCAGTCATATTGTTGTACTTGACAATTTATTTCATTAAAATATAAATTTGTTAAGGGATTAATATAAAATTCACAGAAACTTCACAAAAAAGCTTCATAGAAAAAATTAAACTATTGTGGCCAAAGATACCTGTTTTACCTTTTTCTTTAATAAAATATTATATAAATTTCTATTTTGGTGTTATCCAATATTTCCGCTTTTTCTTGTTTACAGTAAGTTTAGACAATATGGAATAAAGAAAAACGTTACAATATTCTAAGTCAGTGTTTCCCAAAGTGTGGTACGCGTACCCCCAGGGGTACTGGAAGAGTTTAGTGGGGGTACGCACTGCACTGCGGTTTGGCTGCGGCTGGTGCAACAAGCAGTTAATTTTTTTCGAAAAATAATGAAAAACTTCGTTACTTGTTCGTGGTATATGAATTTTTTTTTGACGAGGGGTACTCAGCGTTACGAAAATTCTACACAGATATCGAAAGTTTGGGAAACACTGTTCTAAGTGATAAGCCAAGCTTGACTTTTGTGCAGTTATTAAAATACATTTTACAAAAAAAATGTGTTTTAACAGTAGAAAATCTTATTATTCATTTCTAATTTCGTTAAAGTTGGTATGTTAATTCAATTTTTTATGATCCTTTTTTAATAAAACTGAACAACTTGGAAAGTAAATATCGTCTACTTTCTACTTTCCGCATATATATTGTAAATATGTATATTTTATACATGCGATGGAAAATTTTAAATTTTGTTTTAAATTGAAAAAATAATATTAAAAATGTATTAATGTTGAAAAATCTCTTCAAATTGTATTTTATCACGAACGTATCGTTTCCTAAGTCGTTATCAATTAGAATTGTTAGGAAATTGTGGAAATTTTTGATATTTTATTAAATATGAAAGTATTGCGTTTCATGATCAAATAAACTTGTATTAGAAAAAAATTCTATTTATAATGAAATTTCATATATAGTTTAACTGTATGGAAATTTGATGATATACATACTTAACATATGTATGAGTTAAAACTATAAACGAAGAAAAAGGAGTCACTTCTGGGATAGCTGTAGAACTAGAACAAAGAGTGTATATGGTTTTTACGTTCCGAAATATTGATCCTGGTGTGTTGCACTGGAACAATGCGCTGAATACTGTGCTATAAAGATTTTTATATTAATTACTTCTCAAAAATAAAACATTAAAGGTATATTTTATATGCACTATAATAATTATAAGAACATAAATTTAATTTATGACTCATATAGTTTGATAAATTCTTAATAATAGGTATAACTTAAAAAAGTTTGTATGTTTACAAAACTGTATTAATAAAGTAAAAGCACTTTGTTATCACATGCAGTTTTCATTTACAACTAGCGTTCGCTCGCGACTTCGTCCGCCTGGAAATCGGAGAACCAACAATCCCTGAATTTAACATTAAGACGTCAATAAAATTACTGCTTTTTTACGTTTGTGCATACGCTCGATTGGCATTATACCTAGATGATAAAAGATAAATACTCTTGAATTTGATCTCCAACCACCCTAAACTCCACCCTGTCCTCTTCTCTCTCCCTCTTTCTCAACCAATACCTACTACTGGCTTGACTGAATTTTATTTGTATGTACTCGTACAGATAGGGGTAGATTCTAGAAAATTTTGTTTAACCAACAGGAATGTTATCAACGTTTTGATCTATAACTTAGGCCACGAACATCTTTAACCAGATTACTGTTGAATAATTGATTTTAATAACTAGAATAGATAAAATCATATTTGCTATACAATAGCAAATAGATCGTCAAATAGAAATTGGAAAAAAAATTGATTATAAGTATAGAAGAAAATTCTAAATAAAACATTTCTAAATATCGAAAATGAAAAATGTACAGTCATTTATATTAAAAATTGATATTTAAATGTACTAAAGTACTGTTTAAATACAAATTAGAAACCATTAAAATAACAGAAATATCCATATAAAATATTGGAAAGTATGATGTATATTAATGTCTCAGGACTAACTCATTTAGAAATAGTCCCTAATGTTCCTGAATCCAGAATTCCAGATTATTATACATTAAATTCTCTCGTTTACGTGCTTTAATAAATGTTAGAAAATTGCAGACCAGATATTGGTTTGATTTATTTTCGTTTTGTTTAACTAGGTCGAACAATATTCACCATTTACTATATTTACTGTAAAATACAGACTAGTCAAATGATACTGGCAATAAAACACTTAATAAATTTGATTTTTAATTGGTCTAAAATTTTTCCCAACTTATTGCTGAAATAAAGCTGATGATTCCTTTAGTAAAAAAATGTTTGATCTCACCTCAGGTATTCTCTGATGATCGTTTCACTATCACAAAACAGTCCACAGTTATTGTTCGATCATTCTTTTTATTAATATTTTGTCATAACTGACAACAGAGCTTTCATTTCGTATTTCCATTTTTTATTTTAATGTTTCTTTCGAAAGATCGACGCTCGTCGGTTAAAACGTAGAGTTTCACACAAAACAATGTACTGTCAACGTAATTAATCATTTTCTGTTTTCTCTTTGGTGTATATGTATGTGTGTATATGTGTATCTGTGTGTGTGTGTGTGTGTGTGTATTTTTTCGCCCTTTTGTTTTATAAACGATTTATCGAAATTCAACTGAAAAATATCTGACAAAACAATTGTCTATATAAGATTGACCAGATGTCCTCTATTTTATATTAAAACTTAACACAACGTGAATGATTATCTATATTCATTTTATATGATTTTCTATTCGTTGCTTTGTTCTCTCATTCAGACGATTTCATTCAGATTAATTCCATCTGAACGTAGAAAATTATATACGTGTTTCATATCACTACACAGATTTTCAAGTACTAAGCAAACCTCGAGGGATTTCTATTGAGCTTATTCATACATCTATATTTCAATTAGCCCAACTTCCACTATGTCTATGATGCCTATAAATGATTTGATACTGTAATATCTGCACAAATTCTATACCTGTTAAATTATTAAATTTACTTTTTTTTTGTTTTCTAATATGTTTGTATAGAAAATCATTCACCTGTTATAATTTCTAGTTTCTATAATGAATTTGAATAGATTAAAGAAAGTCACTATTCATTCGTGAATTTCAGATAATGAGTTGCCTGTCCCTTAACCCTTCAACTTTACAAACCCTTTAACATATTTAGGATATTATTCTATATAACCACATTCTGGTTTATGCTTGATTTTAGGCATTTTCATAAAAGGTCGAGATTCTATTTTACTACATACCGAACTATAATTTGTAAATGAAGGGCAATTTTTTTTTACATTGATTAAAATAAAATTTTAAATTTGAATTATATAATTTAACTAGTTTTAATTAAAAATTAAGCTTGTTACAGTTAAAACCGGAAATTACAATTTATTATTAATGACTCTATTAAACGTATAAGACTATCATAATAAACTTTATCCGATGGATTTGCTTGAATATTCAAATAAGAAGACTAGTTATTCAGTATATTTTGATTATTTATACGATATTATACTGATAATATCATAGAATAAGGTGTTAAATTTTCATGCATTAGAGGAAAAACCTATATAGAATAGGTTTTGTTGGGTAATAATTAGGTCTTTAAAGTTCGGCCATAAGTATGATAGTAATTTTCTACAGTTTAGGGTTTTAAAAAGCTTATGTCCACGGTACTTTTGGACACATAAGATACATTCACGTTACTGTATAATTTAAGTTATTTTGGTTATTAAACAATTGACAAATATATCTAAATGCAATATTTAATCGATTTCAAAACTGACGGGTAATGAAAGGTTTAATTAAAAACATATCCTGAGCGTGGGATATAATAGTGTCAGTTTTAATACTTTTCTCAATATTATCCCTTCAACTTTATAAATAAAACTGTTATGAGTTTATTAGATATCCGTGTTACACAGTGGCGGATGTAGGCGTTTGGGGGCCCTGAAATTTATGTGCTTCGAGGGGGCCTTGTAGCTTATGTTTTGCAAGAGACCCCTCAAAAGAAAGACAGGTTGTATTACCAAGCTTAAGCTTCAGGGGATCCTGAAACTTTATCAACTCGATCAATTTGTTTATTTTTAATCAACTATTGTTCTACCAATGTCACTGATACGTGAGATATTACATCTAAATTCTGTTTTATTATAACTATACGCCGGGGGCCCTCG
>JAZBHA010000008.1:116553-171794 GCA_037464855.1 Iselma pallidipennis
TTAGAATAAAAGTAAAGAAGTATCTTCATTATAAGGAACACCACATGGATTCTCGGTAGAAATTTTCAATTTTTGTTCTTAATAAGAATTTTTAAACGCCTAAATGACAACAAAAAAAGAATTGTCTTACCTTGTACGATGAGACGAACAATCCCATCTGGTTTGGGTCTGCTATTAACTAAACAAATGTAATCACCACTATCATCAGCTAATACTGGATGGAAGCTCAGTCCAAACGTATCAGAAAGCAACGAAATACGATGCTGATTATCCCAGACAGTAGTAGAATCACTCATGAATTCTACAAGTTTTAGATGATGTGTCAGTGAATGCCATTCAAGGGCCAACACTAGTGAGTGTTCATTTACTCCAGGACACGCAAGAGATTTGTTCTCGCCTGCTTTAATAGTAATACTTTGTACTGGAAGATTCGTTACATCTGTAAAACAAAATCAAAAAAGAGGAAAAAAAGACAAATATTATAGCAAATTTATTATTAATTCGTATTTTTATTCCATATGAAGAAAGGACAGGAATTTTACAAAAAAAAAAGATCGCCTTGACGACTCAAATAAAAGAAATTTCTCTGGGGCAAATTCCACGAATATATAATGTTGAAGCGTGCTTACAAAGTTGCAATATCTATATAAAATATCAAAATAAAAAATAAGCAATATAAATGTCAGAAGCGTGATATCTGGGACGGTTGTCACATTGATGCGTTTGATTTGTGTCATATCGAACTTACAAAAATCTTCAATATGTTGAAAATTGTATTTTTGTAAAAACTGTCCTTTCAAATTATATCAAAACTAAAAACGAAAATGATATGATCATCTTTTTTTTTAATACATACATGTACATTTAATTACAATTTATATACGAGACTTGTTTGTTTATAAAAATTGATAAAAGAAAATTTTAAAGATCGTTGAACACGACGAATTTATCAAACAAAAAACCTTTATTCTGATCCTATCAATTTTCTCAACAGCTCTCCGATGCTTAAGGGAGTTTACCCCTAAACTACGCTACTAAATTTACAGACTGTACATTTTTCGTCTATTCGTTTGTCTCACGATAACTTTTTATACGCACTGGATTTATGCTATTTGCAGTAATACTTTTGCCAACTTGTACATATTCAATGATGTCACTCTTTTCCTTCAGTACAATTCTCTTACCTGTTAAAAATTGCAACAGGATTTTCAACACAAAGCTCCTTTTATCCAAAATTTGTTTAGCAAATATATCACGTCGGTTTTTTTCTATTTTTTTTTTGTGCCCATTCATCTATCCGTTAGCTGATGTAAGATTAGGACAAATAAAAAGAAAAATAGCACGCCTGATCATTTTAAACATTTTACCAAATAAAATCACCATTTTCAACAGCTAGGGTGAAATTTGTTCAATCTAATCCCAATCCTGTTCAATTACCGTCCATAATTTCTCGCTTATTAAACTATAGTGAAGGGTGGATTTTAAGAAACCAAAACCGATCGATCACCAACTGGAAGTCCTTTTCTTTAAAACTTGCGAGATTAAAAATTCCTTTACTCATCAATATTCCTGTTGTGTCCCTCAAGCGAAAAATAAACGGGCGTTTCAATTAAACCAGCCACTCATACACATACACGATTCGAGGCCAACATTTAGACGATAATCAACCAAAAAATGTGCACATTTTCCGACTATACCCTCCAATTGTGTAATTGGATAAAATAAAATGGAATAATAGATCTCACGATAATATGGAGAGTTGCAAATATGCTTGTTTTGAGGGTTTGTTGGGACTAAACGTGGGTTTTTTGTTTGTCAATTGACGACATAAAATAGAAAGAGGTCTTTTTTGAATCTAAATTCGATTTCAAATATTTCACGAATGTCTCAGTCAGATTCTTTGTAATTTAATTAAATTGTGAAGTACTGTTGGGGGTTTTAGGTATTTTTTTCAAGTAAAATTAATGGTCCTTTCTAGTGGTTTATGCCTGTTCTTCCTCTTCACTTACTATGATCAAATAAATTTTGGAAATATGTTCTTATTTGTCGGTTTATTTGGAATTTATTGTGTTTGAAGACTACCTGAATCAAAAGAACTAACCAATCGAAATGCAAAATTGCCAAACATAAATAGAACGAACGTAATTAGAGGATAAAAGTTCGAAAGAAGAGACAAGCGTCAGAGTATTTCACTGTAGTCGTCTTCTTAGTGCAGTAAGTTATCCTTTATCAAGCTAGGATAAAAAAAAATGAAAAAGTGCTATTAAACAGAGGGTAAGAAATGGTGCATCCAAGTGTGAGCTATATTTATTTGAGATCCGACGGCTGTTGTAAGTTTTTGGCAAGACTGGATCCTCTTTTCATTGGCTATATTCGAGGCTAATTCCGCACATTTCTCTGCTCTCACCTATTTCAATCCACTGTTTCACTCAGTTCTCGTTCTACATCCATTTATCTCCGTAATATATGTTGCTACCGCAGCAGTTTCGATGTTATTTCCTAGGCATAATTCTTGAAAATACCGCATCCATATTTAGTTAGCGAATAATTGGCCATTTCCTCGAAATTTGTATGTTTGCGAATTATTTAGACGGCTTTTGTTCTTTCAACGTCCACCCTTCTCAACTAAATGTTATATAATTTTCGTCAACTTTCATATACGATGCATGCAAATGAGTTCTAATTTCAACTAAAATCCAGTAATTTAAAGTTTTTCTTTTATAGATTCTATGTATTTTTTGATTTCGTGTATCAAATATTGGATGTGTTTTCTCCTAAGAACAGGAAAATGTCTTTGTGTCAATATATATGATAGTTCTCGACCATAAAACTGGCGTAGACCAATTGGAGGAAATTATTTTTCTGATTGTTCTGAAGCAGTTTCAGGCAGTTGTCGTAAGAAGGCGATCACGTGAACTGAATTTATAAACTTTTACCCTAGGCTATAGCTTGAAATTGACGAAACTTTTTTCACACAAATTCCTTATACAAAAACTACAAACAACTATTATATTAATATTTGATTAAATTTATTCAGAAAGATTAATTTGATTTTTCGTATTAAGGTGTGTATTTTTGAATTTTTAACTCCATCAATTGAAACACCAAACTATTTTAGGTAATTTACAACTTCCGAGTGGTTTGTTGAAAATAATAAGGCCATAAACGTAAAGGTCAATTGTAGCAAGCTGGGTCTTCTATTTCAGACTTAAATGAAGATGACGGCATTTTGTTTTATATTTGGTGAATAAAAAGCAGTTAAAGCGGTAGAATATTTGAATATTTTGTATTTTTCTCACTTGCGACTGAAGCAAAACATATCAAATTTAGAAATTAAATTTTTTATAGCCACCCAAAGATCAGATCTTCTTTAATATTTTTGACACGTTTACTAATTACAAAGTGGTAATGGAAAAAAAAAATAGAATGACAAGGCCACTTTTAATATCTTGTCAATTTTGTTCGTGTCAAATCTGTTGATATACATTCAAATTTCATCAAGTTTCGACAGAATATCGATGCAAATGTTTGTTTCAACTTTAGATGGATTATTCGTGTAGTGTCCAAATTATTTCTTAAGCTTCAAAAGAAAACAGATTCAATTCGGAATGTCAAACTAAATCACAAGTTTCTGTTGTGAATAAACAGAAAGATTTCGGTTGGTATTTGTGGTAGATTTGTGATCTCCTTTGATTGAGGTGATTAGTCGGAACGCGCTATCAATACAAATCCGGTGGGGTGATGCGTTATCATTAAAAAGCTATTGAACGATTTAGAATGGAGGAAATGGTGTTATTGCTGACACTAGACGGGACAACGTCATAAAGATAAAGCTTGGTGATCCGACGATCCTCGATCAAGCCGAGATAATTTAGAGCTTTTATCTCCATTCTTGAATGATTTATTTAGATAAGAATATACGCGCGTCACTTGAATTTTAGTAAAGTTATTATATAAAAGTGACAATATTATTTCACATCAACACAGTTACTTTGTATTGCCGCAGACACACGTTGTTGTTGCCATATAAATTGTAATTAAATGGATATTAGGAAAAGGTCACATGTAGACTACGTAGTGATAAGATGAGAAATAAAAGCGCATCTTACCAAAGATGCGCTTTTCGTACGTGTAGACCCACGTTGCGAGAGCGAGAAGATAGCAGGAGAACGTCCACATAGCTATGCCGCCGGATCAACACTTTAGAGTCTCACATTCTTTTATTTAGAAAACACGATCACATTTCGAAAAAAAGCACCGTAAACTAATTGAAACAAACAATTCGATTTAATTAAAGGAGCGCGCTCTTTCTAACATCGACAAGCGCGTGGAATAATACTGACGCTTTCCAGTATTGCTACCGAACATTTGAGTTGTGGACATCGCGTGGGGAAGCCAGAAACTGAAACTAAATCACATAGCCGCCGGCTTTTGCCACCCCGACTCGTTTTCTCCCTTATTCGCAGGCGCAGGCGTGCCAGACGTGCACCCTAAGAACAGGTCTCGCGCACCCTCACCGGCCTGTGCCCCGCGGATCTTTTGCGTAAACGAATCCGTGTTTCGGCACCGATTTCCAACTTGTAAGTGCAATCAACAATCGAGGGGTTCATAACTAACCCCCAGGTGTTCACACGTCGACATGCTCCAGATCCACTGAACATACCGGGACGCAACGAGTATTTCGGCCCACATGCTGCCTCTATTATCCACAATCTCTCCATAAATTCCCCACTTCCACCTCCATATTTCATCGTAAATCAAAATTAATTCCATTTATATGTCGAACTAAGATCCATCGCATATCGGACCCCGCGTCATTTGTGATTACCCGAATATTACGTGGAAACAATAGAAATATTGACCAGATTCACAACCAACCACTGACTCTTTATACAAACTCTCTTGAACTGTCTTCTCTAAACTAACAGTCCCTTAGGTATAATCCTTACATAATAGCATTGCCTGAAATTATCCTCGAAATTCAGCTTTGATTGGAAAGCCATACGTTATTTGGTTCAGTATTTTCGTAATACTGCTTAAAAGGATTAGACCAACAACAAGTTTTAAAAATTGTCAAGATATTAATTCATTTCACATGTAGGACGTTTTTAGTAAAAAAAGAAATTCTTCTGTTTTATACTAATAAATGTCTAAATTAGTAAGCTTAGTCAGCCAAACTTTGTTCATCTAAAAGGTTCAAATTTCCTGTATATTTTTATTTCATTTTAGCTACAACTTTTGTGTTTGATATAATTCACAACGAAGGAAAGCAATAAACAAATGAAGTAAAATACTTTCACTATAAAAGAAAAACAATAATCTTATCGATTTGATTCTTGTTTCTTCAATATGTACTTTAATACATAACATGGTATACTTGCGGTCTAGTAAGGATTGTTTTGATGTATTGATGGAAACATACTGTTCGAACCCATGTGGATGTGTAAAGGCGATGTTTTTTCCTTTTTTTTTGTTCGCACAAAACGGGATTGCATCAAAATGATTTATATTAACGACTTATCCAATAATAGCTCCCTGTTTGCTCATCCGTGTTTCTGCTATGATTTGCCTAGAAAAGACGTAGTGGAAGTGGAAAAGGGCGAGAATCGAAAACATTTTTATTCCCGACCCTCTCGGGTAAAATTGAATCAATTGGGGTGTTTTAGCATTATGGTTTAGTTAGGTAGGGCATATCGTTCCGGTACGATACGTTCTTAAATTGCTCCAACTCAGGGAGTATTAGCTATTTTAGTTGGAATAACATCGTTGAAGAACTAATGTCTTTTCTATGTGAATAATCCTAGTCTCATCAACATTCGGATTAGTTAAATAGACGGTAAAATATCATTTTAAATGTATTAGATTTTGATGTAGCTGTATAACAATGCTTCTCTAACACATTGTATTGCGGAAAATCATTGAACTGATCCTGACTTGCGGCCAAATTTGACGTCCAGTCAATCGCACAAGAAATCACGTCTTTTTCTTCTCCTCTCGATGTCGATTGAAAATTTTCCAGTTGTACGATATTAGACAGAAAAAAAAACTTATTGTTAGATGAAAAGACGAATTTCCATAGTGACAATGAATACGATAAGATGATGTATTCGAATTATATAAATTTTTTCTCTAGAATATGGAAAATCTGTTGGATATAGCGTTAGACTGGGAACGAAGTAAAGGAACAGCGTAGTTATGGGGCAGTGTTGTAAGGTAGTATTTCTAGCAGCGTGCACCCCACCGACAACCTAATAGGCTACGGATTTTTAACAAGGACCATCATTCAAAAGATAAGCTTGTCCTCTCATACCTGGTACAAATAAATCACTGCTCTTACTCTTCAACTTTACGTACACGAAGCATCTAACGCATTAACTGGATGCTTTGTCACCGTCGTTCTCTCAACAAATAAAATTAAATTTTTGAAGTATCCATCCGATTTCAGTTTCAACAGTACAAATTTATTTCAGTTAATCAGATATCAGATTAACACTTCCAACTTTTACCTTACCTTTAACATCTCCAAAGGAAACACAAACGAGTTCCACTTTTAAGATATCTAGCCTTTTTTCTGGTCACATGGTAACCAGTCGGTCGGTCGGTTGTCTGTAGTCTGTAGACTGACACATTTGTATATCGTCTATCTTAAACACCACGAGACTCATTATTCGAGTGCCATAAACATGAGACTTGATAACTGTCAGCTAGTAAAGCAACAATTAAGGTTAAATACTAAGTAACAGCATTAACAGCAAATTAAGCATTAGTTCTCCCGGCGCCTCCACCAAATTTACCCTGTCTTGAATCATTTGTTTTATAAAAGTTATAATGAAAAAATTTGATAAAAATATGGAAGAAACAAACTTTCATTGTGGATATTCCCAGATATAACATGGCACGGTAACTTTTATTATATATATTTTAGTTTCAATTTTCAGGTGACGAGAGGTGAACCTTTCTTTGTAAGATGTTAGAAAGGTAAGGTAGTAACGAAAACTCAAACTGGTTGTCATGCGAAAGATTGTTCTCTCTAGTCCCTTGAGAGTTGACTTTCAACCTCTTCCCGAGGTTTGTCTAGCTGCCTTCACTTGAATACTAATGCTTCAATTTTTCAAAATGTCATCTCAGAAAAATAAACAATTGGATCATTAATGCGAAAGTCAACTTTAGAACTTTGGCACATCCGTTACATAAGGATATATGTTTGTCAAAGCACAGTTAGATCAGTCAACGTATGTATTTTCGAATATAACTGTTTCTTTTTTTTATATGTAATTAAATCTCAGTGTAGATTCATGTAGATTCTATAATTGTCATATCAATGTTAGTGCAAATTTAGATTCTCACACACTATGTAATCCTACATTTGCAAGTCGAGTTATACTAATTATTGAAAGTATGCAAATGTAGAACAGCTTTGAAATACTCGTCGTGGTTGTAGCAAATATGTGTTTAATGAACCCTACACAAATAGTAGTCTTCATAAATAGTGAACGCGTGTGTGGGACTAGTTCAAGATTTTGGAGGCGCGCACTGACTAAGCTCATGTACAAGTCCCATAAACCGACCCTACTTAATATCCGAACTGACAACCTTTATTATTTATTATATTATACATCACCTAAATTATTCTCGTACATCACTGTCAGCTTTAACAATTGCTATTTTATGAAAGACTTAGACCACTAAAGTAAAGAAAACTACAATAGTCTTCGATTTTGTCTATCATCATCATATTATTATTATTTCAATTATTGATAATTATTTATAATCAACTATAAATTTATCGTATTATATAATTACTTAAATAATATGCAAATAAGTAAATTAAACTTTATTTTATTATCACCGGCGTTCAAATGAACCGAAAATATCCTCGGCTGGTTGCAACAATGAAAGCGCCATGTCCTCGTCGAACCCCTGAAAATAGATTTAGTTACAATCTGTGCTTACTAACTACACATTTCATGCAGGTTACAGTCGTATATTATGCAAACATTATCATACTGTAGCATTTTCAAAATATATAGCTGTAGGTACACTCATAACAGGGTCATTCTTTTTTCTTTCACTGAATAAAAACAAACCAATATAAAGTGACCTTATAATTAATTGATCAAATTAACTTAATTAGTCTTAAAACCAAGTGTATTGTTACCTACAAATAGCTTTCATATTCAGGTGCTTACGATTCTATCTTTCTAGTAGAATGACTACATGTAAATAAGTGAGTAGGTAGATCAGCACTGGCGTATAATTAACGAATTGAGAAAATTTCAGTGGAATAAAGAGAGTTCCAAGCAAAGTGAATACTAAAAAGTAGAAAATGAATAGTTGGAATGGAGGTCGACGACGCAGTGTCGTATAAATTTTGCTGGGATATAAATTCTAAATTGAATCGATGGTGGGCGTTAGTGTAAGGGAAAAGAGCAACCAGCAAACTTATTGGCAATGTCGACCATTTTAAGTATTTGTATAAGAGTGCGTGCCATTGAAAGGTCACAATTTAATAGACAATAGATACTTACATAATCGACGCTGGCCCGTGTGGGATAAGTGCAAGGGAAGCACTCCATAAAAGAGACAGCTGTGTTGAAAGCGGTGCACTCACAATTGACACAACTAGTGGGACGGGCTGTGGCTGCTACTCGTTTAGCAAACACTGTAGCAAATTTCTTGATATTACCCCTCTTGTCTGCCTCTAGATTTTTACTGCTGAAGATCGTTCCTGGGAACAGAAAAAGTTTCCATCGATAAATTCGTACGGTCGTTTACGATAACGACGAACGTCTAAATTTCGTAGACCTTGCCCCGCCCTGGCCTGTTACAACAACGATCTGTTTAGCGACTCTCTCTCTAAGGGGCGCTATTTGTCTTGAACCGTCCCTGGCTGATCAGCAACGATTCATCAATCTATCACTCACCAAGATATATAGATGTTGGTCAGGTGAAGACATACATTTCGATTCAACTTCTCATTCAATAAATTTAAACCTGAGTTCCACGTTGAAATTTATTGAATTGCTATCTTATGTGTTAGGCCCGCTTATACGAAAAAATGTGAGCTCAGGATGATACAAAAAAAAAAATAAACGTAGAAGCGATCAACATAAATTGAAGGGGGTTTAATATTAATAAAAATAATCTTATGCTAATTGACGTCTGGTAGTCCTTTCGAATGTGAAATAGATGCATTCGCTGTCGACGTAGCAAACAAAGGATCTCTTCCCACTTAGTGAACGCTCCAGATCTAGAGAATTATCGATATAAAGCGGTTAATTTAATAGGACCGTAGCGTAATGAACGGTAATTTACATATGACGCGAGAGACAAGCTAGCATTCACAAAGCGTGATGTGAGTGCACGATCACATCATTCCCTGTTTGCGAATTATTAAACACTGGAAAACCTACCTAAAACAGAATTAGGATTAAAACAAACCCGGTCAACGAAAATTATCCTTAACTAACAAAATAATATCCCGAGCGATCCCAAAATTCTACAACAATATATTATATTATATATTCAAAAAGAAAATACCATGAATTTTATTTGAAACTAAATATACTAGACAATCGTTACGAGATTTTCTACTAGTTGTTTGCCATATTCCAAGTTCAAGTTTCAGAACCGAAGAATGAACGGTGCATGAAGTGAACCGGACTCGACCAGATTGCCGTCGGTATAGAATAAACATTTAAATCGTGCTCATGAAATAAAGGAAGCGAAACATCGTTTTCTTTCAACAGCCATTAAATGTTGCGTGCATTTATCGAAAACTGAAGAATCACAGATTCCGTTTCAACTACTAGGTTAGAATATAGAAAGGGATGGGTTGACAGTTGTAGTAGTGGTGGTGGTGTAACGGTAGTGAACGAACATCAGGTTTATCTTGGATCCTGACCGGCGGCGGGCCGAGAAAATGGCCCATTTCGGACTACATGTGCCATACTACGAGGATATATTCAGACAAAGACAGACTTACCATTTGTTTCTAGTGCTAAAGGCGTACAGATACCGAGGGTGGATTTTGGTAGGGCAACTTGCTTCTTCAATGCTGCATCACCAACCAACAAGCGTATATCCTTCTTTGTGTAGGCTTTGACTCGGTCGATTCCTGCAGACACAATTTCATTACCATCACATAAATTTGAAATAAATATCCTAAAATAACTATAACTATTTGGATAAAAATTGATAATATTCCATAAAATATAGCCATTATAGTCAATTGAATTAAGTCAAGAAATGAATAAAAACCGATAAAATTTTAAATCCTTCTCGATTTTGGTATAACAGAATATCACCACCTACCTATCCTGAAAAACAATCACCATTCGCCATTACATTAAAACAAAAACAAAACGGAATCACTACATGAAAGTCGATTCCGGATGAAGAGAAAGGGTCGTATAGGACGACATAGTCATCGCAAACATGTCAACCAACAACCAAACCAACCCGGATTTTATTCGATAGTCTGGACAAGAACAGCCGGCCACTTTCATGTTTTGTATTTTATGCAATAGTCATTAAATCCTTCTCTTGATAGCCTTTGTAACGAAAATTTACCAACATACCGACAATACCGCTTGAATTGGCTTTATTATTGCTATCAGGAGATTTGATATAAATTTTGTGGGTTTTATTGAAATATTCAAAAAACGATTTTTGAATGTGTGAAATAATTTTCAAATGTGTACACATTTTGATCGAAAATTTTTAGAAATCTTCACTAAAATGTGTAACTGTCATTTTTTATGAACTTATTTCGTTTGTACAGGTGTAATTCTCTTCTGCGAATGAATACATTAACCATTGTGGTTAAAATCAACATTTGTATAATACCAGGCGAATGTCACTCGAATGCATCGGTGTGTGGCATACATTACGAGGTAGCGTGTTGAAATTATAGCACACATTGCAAACGTCTCGTTATCGAATTTGCTACTCTATCAAATAAACGGATATTCACTTGTAAATAGTATTTACAAAATATATAGGTAACAACTATCGGAAACATAGAATTGTATAGAAAATACCGTTATATTCGTTAGGTTAATTTTTAATTTAAATCCTAATACATTTTAAACATCAAGCAACAAAATTGTCGAGCTTTTTTACCAGTCATTTCTCAGATTTACCGTCCGAATCCGCATGCATAATACCTATTTTAATGTCAAAATACAGCTACAAAATTGGCTACAATTTCAGTCGGACAATTAATTCTTTTTATTTTTATTACTATTATTTTCTAAAACTTTTTTTTGCATTCAACTAAATGTACATAAAAACAGTTATATTCCATTTCATGAATATAAATTGCATAAATCATTTTAATAAAAAGTTCTGTTTACAGATTTGTAACAATCTAGGAATCTAGGACGACATTTTCACATCAACTTTTATATTGATTTTAATACAAATTTCAAACAAATATTCACTCATATTTTATTAAAATAATCTGATTTTAAACTAGAAATATAAATTATATTGTCAAAACGACAATATGTTCATTAGATCATGTACTCGATGTAATGGAAAACCATCAGTTTCCAAAGAAAGTCGTCCAACTTTCTTTAAAACTTTGAGAGTTCCTTCATCTTTTACTGTAACTACCACTGAGAGCTTTTAACGGAAATTTTCTTCTTTGCTGTTATTATCAAATAGTTTCAAGTTATATAATTTTGGAAATGATAAGTAATAACAGTCATGTCTGATATGTACACGGTAATACGGTAATCATTTTATTATTTTCTTGATGTTTCGAATCGTGCAAAATTTTCTAGTGCAATGTGTGAAAACACGGACTTCAGGATTGTATGATGTTTAAAATAGTTGTTTGTTTGGAGTATCTGAGGTGGCATACGTTGAGATTAAATTCGTAGTTCTTGTCGAAAAGCAAACGGTAGGTGTCATCTCGTTCAGATCTAGTGCTGGAAAATCGTGCTCACGTCCTGAACACACACATACACAAACACACATATATATAATATACGATATATACATATACATATCTGCACATACACAAAAATCATACTTTGAATGCTATGCAGCAACAGCCTCCGTTCATATGACTCCAATTTATTGAGGCTAGTTGGTATGGGTTCTTGTGCACACTATGGCAAATATTGTTCATAGACCTATAAATGTGTGCTCGTGACGGTTGCCATGAATGCAATAAAGTTGAGTTTTCTTTGTGATATATTCCGATTTCCGATTCAATTCCGTTCCTTAATATCGTTAAATCGAAGAAAAATTGAAATCAATCTTAACACTAAAAAAACATTTAGACTTTTCAAGTATTGGACCGTTTCCGTAGGGCAAAAAAATTTCTAAAAATTCAATATTATAAAAAGATGAGAAAAAAAGTTCTAGATAACGAGAAAACCATTTATTCGTAATAAGAACTGTATTTAGTTCTCTTATAAAAAGATATTATTCAATAATGAAGTAGTAGACTTCACTACAAGAAATGAATACTCTTTCAAAAAATTCGCATCTCATTTTAAACCTCTCTAATGATATCATTATTTGGTGGAATATCTTTATATTTACTTATGTCGATTTAAATTATACCGAAAATTTTCTATTTCTTTGTGTACGGTAAGATTTTTAAAAATCATCAATTCAGGTCATCCAAATTTGTTAAATCTTATTGTTAGAACTACCTGAATAATATAATTCCATTCTACCGTAAACATTCTTAGTGTTAAAAGGAAAATATTTGCGTACGATTTCTAGGAAGTTTTCCCTTATATTTGGTTAACTGAAACTAATTTGATATTGTTGTACGGGAATCTATCGAAGGATTGTTCAAATACTACGAGTTGAAATACAATAAAGCTTTGTATAATTTTGTCTAAAAAAAAAGCTTTATATCAAAGCTATGAATACAAAAATTTAAATCGTATTCGACAGAGTCATCTAAATTCAAAACTTCTTTAAAATTAACATTATCACAATCGGATTTCGTAGATTATGAAATAATTTAAAGATAAACGAAATAGAAATACTCACCAAATGGTATTTTATTTTCACGTATTTTCTGAAGTGAAAATTCTTCGTTCATTAATATGTGTAGAGTGATGTCGTTCTCTAATAGCAACTGGTGTAGGCTAGCATAGTCAAGCTGAAAAGCAATTACAAAATAACTCAGTTCTCCTATATATGCCCCTCAACATCTTGCCTCAAGCAAACGATTTGGATTAAGGCCAGTGCGGTTAGCGGCAGATTTACTGGACTATTTCAACCCTTAACATCAACTACAAACCCAATAGTTGTATACGAATATACGTTAACAAATTAATTTCTTTGAAGAAGGATTATAAATTAAACATTTTTTTAATAAAAGAAATTACAAAAAACAAATAATAGTATTTTATGTTATTAATTCGAGTATAGATATTCATTCAAATATATGTTGAAATTATGCACGATTCCTAGCTAACATTTAATTCACCTACAGTAGATTTATGTTCACGGAAATTGTTTGTACAATTTTGGGGCACAACTTAGAAACAATTAAACAAACTGTTAGTAAATTAGAAGCTCTGAATTGTCGAAATAAATTTTGTGAAATATGTATTCCAACATGTAAAAATACTTGAATTATTTATATATAAAGAAAAACACAGGTGAAAGAATTCTCAATAATTCTTTAGAAAACATTAGGGTTTATAGTTGTTTGTTATGAATTTACGAGATATATCTACCTTCATGTTGCGTTCTTTACATTCAGAACAAGGCAGGAGGATAAAGTTTTTAGAAACACCAGGTCGAAATACCAGCCTGGAGGCGTATGTTAAAGCACCAAAAATATCAATATTACCACTTCCTATAATATACAAAAAAAAAAGAAAAAAGGGAACGAACAATTTTAGGTTATTTTCAAAAATAATATAGCATTTGTATTTCTATATTTGTAATTGAGTTTTACTTACCAGTGGGAATCGAATCGATATAAGTAATTAGAGATCTGAAGTCCATGAAAACGTTTCCGTCTACTACTAGACTTCTCGGTTCATCGTAAACTCCATCTCCGCCAAATATAACAACAGAAAACCTATTATTTGTCAAGTTCAATTCCAATAGTTCCTTATTGAGTAATTCTAGTATAGAATCGAAATTCTTCGAACTCCTCAAGTTTTTATTACAGTCTTTAGCTTCTATAATAAAAACTGTATCAGCACTTTGTGGTAAATCTGAACCAGTTAAATGAATAAATTGTCCTTCATTCAATACTGTCCCATTTGGTGTGTTACATTTAACACAAACATCAGGAATTCTCAATGGTGTATTCATAAATGAACATGCACTAATATAAGCGGATGCTGATGAACAAGCTTCCTCTTCGGTGGTACTGTTAAGACACATCGATAAATAGGGTTGTTTTGATATCCTTGGGAAACATGTTGTTAATTGTGATAATTTACTAACGAAGAATTCATCACATAAATTTTGTATTATTGGTGGTATTGGTTCTTGTATATTATTAACTGTTGGTATTTTCGGATTATTGCAATTCTCTAAAGCCCAACTGCTTGTAAACTGATGCAATTCCCCTGGCTGTGCCTTAGTTCGGTGAGAAGTCAAGAAATCATCTGATGGTTCATTGTTTATAGTACCCCAGAGTCCGGCCGTCTTACCAAAATACCATCCTATGGGAGTATTCAAAGTCAATTGTCTTAAAAGAAATGTATTTGTTAAGTTTACCGGAAACTTCAAATGCACAAACATTTAATTTCATATTGCATTCAAGCGAAAAACCTGAATCGCTTTTTACAATCAACACTTCTGATTCACGATATATGTAACTACCACCTATCTGTGCTGGCAATAATACACCATTCTCACCAACCCGTACGTGCTGAAATACAATTCGCAATTAATTACGCACAAAAAAAAAACAAAACGAAAATTTTTTATTTACATTTGTAAAAACATTAATATGGATCACGGTATTGTTTATTAAAAGCTGAAGCTCGGGGATATTCGGATTATTACCATACGATACAACAATAGAGAAATTTCGTTCGAGATAATCTGTCGCTAAAAGATACGAACAACTACCTTTAAAATCGTAAAATTTTCCATCAAATGTCATATAATATCGAGAACCAACCAACATAGCTTGAGCTGAAATAAAGTTTTATATTGCAGATATTTGTGTGTATTTGATTTCTTCATGACTAACCTTTAAAAGGTGGTAACCAGCCCGACAATTCTGTATAAGCTTTATAATCATAATAAAAGTCCCAAAATGAAGCACGAGATTTTACCAAATAATTTTGTATATCATACAAAGTTTTCAATTCAGGTATTTCCTGAAATTTTATTGAAAATCAGTATAATTTAACTTAAAATGAAGTCATTTCACCTGAAATTTAGGGGTTTCATTGAATGCATGCCAAGACATTGGTAATTTTTGTTCAAGCACCATAACACCATCATTTGGTTCAAAAATAAATTTCGTTTTCGCGACACGATATCTAAATAATCAATAAAATACATAAAAAGGATATGTAATGTTATCAACGTGAATTTGTATTGTCTTATAACTTACCGGTTTTCTGCTTCCAATGCAGTTTGTGACATGTCAGTCAATTTTCTATGTAATAATCTTATAAAATGATGCAACCGATTTTCAACATCAAAATAGTCATAGAACCACTTTATGTTGCTGTACACTTCATTCAACTTTTCAGTTATGAATTGAATAGATGGTAAATTTCTCAATTCGTTCAATTCAGCAAGAATTTCCGATACAACATCTTGAAGTTCTTTACCAAATGGTACCATACTAAAATATTTCTCTTTCAAAAAATTCCATGCAATCTTTACATATTTTGTAATACTAGCGATAGTATTATTTCCAGTAATATCTCTATAAAAACGATCTACGTCCATGGTGAAATTTGTTACTTTTGCAAAATATCGTGATTCGATTAATTCACTTTTACGAATATAAAGAAAATCGAGAAATTCTTGACTAGTATTCCATGCTATTGTTTCTAGATAATGAAGTAATTTTATAAGTGTTGGTTCTATTGCGGCTAAAGCTTTGTGCCAATTACTGATTATTAAAGCATAAGTTTGCTTCCATAATTGTTCCATATATTGAATAAAACCGACATGTACATTTTTAATAAAATCATCGTATTTTTCAATGATACCTTTAAAAGCATCCGAAAGATGATCAATTGGATCACCATCTAATAATTCTCTTATAAAATCGGCCGTATTCTGATAGTACATTTTGATCTAAAAGAAAACACCCTTCGGATATAAAAATTCACAATTAAGACCATTCTACCGTCATTTACCTTTTCAATAGCCCATACAATGCTCTTTTTAATTTTCATACCGGACTCGCCCATAACTTCCCATATTTCACCGACAATAGCCGGTAGTGATTCTAAATGCGCTTTCAATGCCAACTCATCGAACATTATCATCGACATATTTACGATATCTTTAATATAAAATTCGTTCGCATGATACGATTTATTTAAGAATAATTTGAATTCTTCCACGTCGTTTTCTATAACTCGCAATTCCCTGAAAAACGAATCGAATTTATCCAATTAACACACCATCTCCGATCCGAAACGTCGAACATTCACATTCCAAAGTTTTCCGAATATTTTGCCTCTCAACATTCATCAATATTCTTTTACGAATAAAGTATAAAAAAAAAACGACAAGACGTAAAAGAAAATAATTGTTCTAAAATGTTTCCGTCAAAGTTACTTTTGAACAATGAACATCAAAAAGTCGGAATTCTCATTAACAGAACGAGACAAATTATTTATTTTCTTTATTTAAAAAGAGATAGTTTTATCATTATTATTATTTTTTCGTTATACCTACTTGAGATCGTCTAAAAACTTTTGGACTAGAGGTTTGACGTCATCCCAGAGGCCATGCAAAGCAGCATTAGTTTCCGCTCTGATGTACTGCTTACTATTATTGATGCCTTCTATCAAACTGGTGTACATTTGTGTAAGACTTGAACGAGTACCAGTCTATATGAATAGAGAGCACTAAATGTTATCAAAGAGATGATAATAAAGATGGTGTACACATTTACCTGTATATCATGTATTAAATCTGGACGCCATAATAAACTTGATACAATCAATCTAGAATGATTTAAACGTAAATAATATGCCACATCTGATATTTTAATGTCTTCGTAGTCACGCCAAATATCAAAAACAGCACTTCGAGCATCAGGTATAACACCATACATATGTAAACTTTGACTGCCATCTAGAATATTTTTCCAAAATAATAAATTAATGTTAAACTTTATAAATTTAGTTTAAACTTGTCTCTAAGAAAACTGAAGCATTTTTAACTATAATTCATACCTGTGGTCATGTTAAAGTTAAGTTGTACCAACTTTTCTGCAAAATTCAAGTAGAACTCCCCAGACGCATTGTTCATCTCATGGGACGTTGACATATTTGTAGTATAAATAGGAAATTCCCCAGCATATTTCGCCCACAAATAAGACAAGTCATGACCTGTTCTTTTCTAAAATGAACAAATACAACAATACGAATTACTTCGATATTTATTATTTGCTGTAACTGTACTAGAATGATTGAAACAACTTGAAAATTACAAGAAAAACAAGCAATAATTACAAAATTTTCTTGTAAGAAAGTAGGAGTCTTTTAACAAACCTTCATTTCTAACTCATATAAGATGAAGTCAAGATTGGCAACAGCTTCAACAATTTGTAGAGGTAGATATGATCGTTTATAGTCTGTATAATGGCCGGTATTGTACCGATATGGATTCCAGTAAAAACGACCACGTGTATTCAAATTAAGATTAGTAGCATCATGTACAGCCCATAAATTATAACTATAGTTGTAGTTTTGTGAATTTGAACTATCATCAATTTTACCACCAACTCTAAATATTTGTTGTGGATCTAACGAGTAATCAACAGTTAATTGTGTATCAAACATTTTCCTTTCATTATATTCATATTCGCCAAGGAAAGTAACATTCTGAAAATATCATTACAATTTACATTGATATATGTAGACATAAAGCTTTACCTTCTGAAAAGATGGATGTTTTAGTTGGAATAGAATCTCTTCACGATGCGGGTTGACCCTTCTCCAATCTAACCCGGCTTGTACTGTTTTCTTATCCTTATCCCATACTAAAGAAATGTCAGTAGACATTGACGAGTCGCTTATGTTATAGGCGCCTTCGGCTGTGAAGTTCCTTCGAGGATAGGCCAGGTTGATTTGAACACGTTGTGCATCGAACGCCTCGTCCTGAACATATTTCGATTTTATGATATGATATTTTTTGAATGAATGAGTACTTTATGACATTTATTACCACGGTTTTGTTGAGAAGATTTAGATCATATTCAATCCAAATAGAAGAACTCAATTCGAGTCTTGAGTGCTGTTTGAATTGTTGATCTAAAACGTCATAGTCCGTCCACAATTTAACTGTTCGGTTTGAATGAGTTGCTGAAAATGCGATCTGTCGGCCAGTTGAGCTCGTTCGCACGTTCATTTCACCGGTTATGTTGAACTTTGTGGAGTTTTTCAGGTGGTAAAGATGTAAGTGCTTTTTGTCCTGCAAAAAATATTTTTATTGCCGTTCCCTCTATATCTTTCTAGAAATAAAACAGAAACATGGTCTTTCGGTTTTTTTCCATTGTTACTTTTCCGGCCAACATAACAACAACAGAAAAATACGATCGTAGAATTCTTTTTCGTTCTGGAAACAATTTCGCCAGTATTTGATATGTAACAAAGATTGTACGGGAATTGTCCTACGTAAAAATTAGTAGTTTTGTTTTTCTTCTTTGTATTTTTTGTATTAATTCTTTCATTTTAGGAGTGTTAGTTAAACTATCATAGAGTTGCGGTAAAATTCCGGAAACAATCTTGTGGAGTACAAATTTATTAAAGCTGTGGTAGGGTGGTTAGGGTGCAATTACGTCCAACACGTAGTTTAATGACAAGCCGCACAACTCTAAGTACATACGAGACTGGTTGTAGAATTCCGTCATAGAATAGTACTGAATGAATTCAATGTTTTGAACTAACGACCTGAATTTGCTTATTCACACTGAATATAATACATATTTCCAAGTTTCAAGCCTCTTATTAGTTAAATTATTCTGGTGTGAAATTTATATAAAACCTCATATGCCACCAATATAATAATATAATCATTCTATCATGTTACGAAGACAAACATTAACAAATATCCAAAAGTTTAAATTGGCGATAATTCACATTCCAGTGGATTAAGAAGAAATCGCAATCTGCCACAAGCGTGCTTATGAGTTGTGTCCGGCGACCGTTTGTTTTTCTCGACTGGCTCATGTTTCAAACGGGTAAATGGATAGCTCAGCACGGCTCACATTCATCACTCGGGATATATACCAAAGTTTAAATCAATAGCGGTTCGTGTATGCACTGAGATAGATATATCGTTATATTGAGTGATGGAGATAAAACTATCAAACTCGTCAGCAGCGCACAAAACGTTCATAAATAACTAACACTGTGAAAACCAAATCAAATCAGTCGTCTTAATTACTAACAACTAAGACTGCTACAGATATTTTGACCTATCAGTTTCAGTTGCCAATATCATTATTGATCGTCTTATGCTTACAAAACCATTGACAACTGGCTGAAATTGGGTTGAAACTAATCGTAACAGTAGAAAAAAAAGAGAAGAAAAAAATATAAACCTGACTTGAATATTGAATATAAAACAAATATGAAAGAAGATTGATGGTAACAAAACTAAATTAAGTATTGACCAGGTTGTCATGTACATTTTGGTGGATGCGCGACTATAGAGCCTCTCATTTCCCAACGTAGTTTTTCTTATCCGGCAGTTTCATGTACGTTCTGATTTTGTTCGGTTTGCTATTTTCAATTTACATACATAAAAAATTGACGATCTCGTAGTATCGATTGTCAGTTGAGAATAAAAAAAAAAATCCTTGGTATTCGTGCGATAATGAAAGCAATAACGGTCAGCTGTAGAGATAAAAAAGGCCACGTTGCGGTTTAAAGTACAAAATGGGGTCGGGGTGGTAAGAACTGCACGTTGTTAGGTAGGGTAGGAACGCCAAGCGACTATAGATTACAGTGGATTTTATAGGAGTCGCTGATTTATTTGATGCACCTACCTTAGTTGGAGCCTCAGAACCGTCCCTCGACGCTCCGTATTCGTATCCGTGAACATAGTCAGCCCCGATGGGGACCAACTTGTTCTGCACCTCCACATGGATCGTATCCTTATCGAAACCCGCCCTTGATTCAGACAGGCAATTATATTTTCCTTCAAGGACTTTGTTTCCGTTGTAATCTACAGTTGTTGTACCTACGCTATAACGGGGTTGTTCCTATAAAAAAAAATTCAATTACAACGTGGGTGTGTGTATTTTAATTGAAAAACTATTTTGACAATTTTATATATTACTTGATAGGAGAAGTTCACGTTAGCCACATGTCGAGTTGTTAAAGGTACTTCAATTAACAGAACACCTGTTGTATTGCTCTCCAACAATGAAACACCAGTCTGCGTAACGCATCTACAGTCCAAAATTGCGTTATCGGTCGGCCAAAACACATTCAAATAACGATTATACAAGTGCCTAAAACAACATTATAATTAATTTGAGCCTCCATGTAACAACAATTCGACAAATTTTTATTTACGATAGAAACTCTACATCTATCACCTAATTTCAAACATGATTTCTACTTAGTTGTGTTTAAGGATATTTAAATAAAAAAAGACCAACAATAATTACTTACGCATCGGTTTTTGTGATGAAATGAACACCAGTATAATTTACGTTTCTAAAAGGGATCGTAACGTTAGCTGTTCCGTTCATATTGGCAAATTCCTTAAAATCCACTTTAGCAAAACCAATTGAACGTTGTTCAGGATAGAATGCCTCACACCTACACAAATCCATTAACATGAAATTGCTTGCAAATAATAAAACTCAATTTATACGTACGTAATATTATGATATTCACCAATATTAGTGTAACTCATTTCTGTGACGAATGTTTCACGATTGATGTATTTTGGTGTACGTAATTTGTATATAAGATTATAGGTATCTTCTGATCGATTCAAGTCTATGTAATTGTTAATTCGTTTGTTGTTCCATTCTATTGTAACATTTCCTCCAGTATGCGTCTTATCAGCTAACAGGACCTGAATACAAGACCTTATTACAATTATAACTTAACATTTCTCGTCTATAAACTTACATTTCCCCATGAACCGTACTTTTTCTTTGAATTAAGTGTACGATATTTACACAGATATTCTATTATCTTCAAGTCATCATAATATAACTTGCCTAACAGTGTATAAACTTCTTTAATGGGAGCAGGCAGCTTTAAGTTAGCTTCTAAGCTCATATTTTGATAATTTGGTAAGGATAAAGTTACATTGGAACCGGCTCTAAAAAATTTCATCGATTATCAACAATTAACAACTATTCAACTGGTACTTACGACCATAACGTATCAACATTCACATCACCACCAGCTTTAATAAATTTAAACGATTGATTTGGATTTACATAGAAGGCATCTATACGAGATTGACTTCTATATTGACGATTTTCATAATTTCCAATTGCTTTTATCATCATATTCTCTAAATACAACCATACCCAATCAATCTGTATATCACCTTTTGCATCAGTTAGTTCGAAGTACCCTCGACCATAACGCTGTTGTCCTGATGCTCTACAATTATCATAGCTGATTATTCTATTTGTTGATTAATCATCTTATATTACTATTAATGTTTTGTAATCAACAAAAACAAATATTACCAACAGACAATTATTTAAAGGGGAATAGGCACGAATTTATTAAAACCGAAAACATAACATTTAGTTTATGAATAGTTATGATAATAAACAATACACAGAAAACGTGATTTATGATTTCAAATGGTCTTAATACAATTCTATTTTATATGCATACTAAACTACCACTATCAACCATTGATATTCAAATAGAAATACTGATATATGTATAGTATTTCCCAAAAATATTTAATCCAAAATCGTGAACAATTTCATGTAGGTATGTAACTGCATGTATTAAATAATTTGATTAGCTTTGTACACAATTCTCACAATATACTCTCATTAGCTCTCAGTATTTAGAGAGAATATAGTCAATTTTCAGTAAATATGTTCATTGGAAAGTGTAAATTGAAAAAAAAAAGATCCGATTTCAAATTGGACATAATTGTCCCTTTCAGCGAAAATTCATCAAATTTAATTCAAAAAAAGAAAAAATTATTAGATTAATCGATATTATTACATTGTCAATTTGTTTTTTATTACAACATATTTTCTAGCAGACAATATAAAAGATCCTTCACAACTACTGCTAGAGCAAAAAAAAATCCTCTAGACAGGCATTTTATGGGTAGCCACTTAGGAAACACTAGATCGTAAAACGTATAAGTCAACAAACTCCCCAAAATGGTTTTGTCCAAAAAATCTGTTATCTACAAGGAAAGTTTCATCCAAAAATTACCATTGCCTTAAGTTAAACAACTCTATAAAATAGAAAAATTCGAATTACTTTTGTCGATTTTTATAATCAATTTTGTTTTTCTTTTGTGTGTTAGATTTATAAAAACTAAAAACACATATATTTTAGATTCGTGTTTGACCTGATTTTATCGAAAATATCCTGTATTTGATTCTGTCTCCGTTTCCGTATTTACACGACGATTTTAAATGTTGTGGTAACAGGAAATGGTGCGTGAGTAGGTCAGCCAACTCGGTCTGGAAGTAGGTAATGAAAGGGAGAATATTAAATGACCGAAATGGGAGGATTCGTATTAAATTAGTTATATGTTTTATAATTGTTGAGTGTTAAGGCAAGATAAGACTGTCTTTATAATTACGAACAAAATATTTAATTTTTATTTTTTTGAGAGATTATCAAGAGTTTTCGTAGCAATGGTAATTTTGATTAAAGGATAACACTTTCCATGTTGTCTTAATACATAGTTTTAGACTTTTCTTTTTGATTTTAATTTTATTTTCCCTATCGGCCCGATTCGAAGGAAATTGCTGTGCCAGAACTCGAATAAAATGATTTTCGTTGTAGTTGAATTTTGTAGAAAATTCACTTAAGTGAATATCGTTGGCAAAGAAAGCTTTACACCCAAGGGGGGGCCAACATTGAAATTGCTGAATCATACTGACTATAAACAAGTATCAACCATTAAAACGACTTGTTCGTAAAAAAAAACACCAAATGATCGTAGCAAATATTTAAAAAAAAAGGCACAAATGAAGCCAATTTTATCAAGAGTACTAGTAATTTTTTTTCTCCATTTTGCTTTTTTTTAAATTGATGAAAATATATTCGAAGTGATGAAAAGAAAATTGGAAAAGAAAAGAAGCTCAAACGAGAATTATCCTTTTATTTCACCCACCAACACAACACTAACAATGAAACGAAACAGAACAAATACCAGAGCAGATTAAAGATAAACACGTAATACAAAAGCCTGTCTCTTGTGGTTGTCTAGAGACTCATGTGTACAGTCTTTTATTGTTATCAATATAAGTAAATCATGTTGCTTATTGATGACTTTACTAGTAATATTTTCAATATGCAAAATGATTCCTTTATTAAACGTTTTATATGTAAATGTTAATACAAAATATTAATGTTATAACGCCCCGGCAAACCTAGTCAAATGCAAAACAAAGATTATTTTAATAGACACCTGTCAATATTAGTTTATCTGATAACATATTTTGGCGAACGAAAAATACCAAAAACCTCGCACAAATCCCATATTTCTGTACAGAAAATAGCCTCTCAACCAGCATTCAACCGAATAGCATCCTACTCAACTCATAATAAGGTTCAATAAATATGAACGAAAATTCGAAATTTTGAAATGATCAAAACATTTTAATCTCTTTGGCCAACAAAAAGTATATTATTTTTCAATTTTATGTTTGTTATCAAAATAGAAACATTACTAACAACATGAAATCGAATAAAATCTCAAATTCGCTTTTAAATATAGCCACCTGATTATCGGTCGTTATTCATATCAATAAAAGCTACAGAAAGAATAAGAAGAATATGATTCGTTTTTTATTGATCGTGATTTCAAAAGATATATATTTTTTTTTTCTTCTGACTAAAAGAGAAAGATATAGGAATCAACGTGGAAAAAATACATTATTTTGATGTATAACATGTGAGATGTTCTCGTTTGATATTTTCAACCCCATTCATCCCTTCACACAAGGGTGAGTCGAAACGTTAATGTTTTTAGGTAAAAATATGGACCCTTTCTTGTATAAGTCAAGTCCGTTTAGAAAATTTAAATATTTTATGCAGATTTGTTGAAATATTTTTAATTTGAATTTTAACAGTTTATATATAAATTGATGAAATGAAAATATATACTATATACATGTGGTGTTGACAGAAATTTATTATAAATAATTTATAAAGTGACGAAAGGTTGATGTTTAATATTTGAGGTTTCGTTCGTAGTTTGAGTATGTAACATTGACGGTGTGTGTTGGTGGTAGTGGTGGTGGTGGTGGTGGTGGTGTTGGTGAACGATGAGATGTTAAGGGGTGGTGTAATGTCGAGACCCTAGGCGTTGGGGATTGTTTAAATCAATCATCTTTTTACCGTATGCGACAAATTGTGAGGTTATATGTTACGAGTGGATGTTTCGGCTTAAAGCATCCCTATTTTATCACCACCAAGAGGGTGAGAGAGTTATACTAATATGTAACCATAATATGTTTTAACACTGTTTGAACTGTATATATATACCCTTTCAAAAATCGATTCTCCAATTAACTAATAACTAGAATTAATACGTTTATGTGTTAAAAAAAGATAAAATTTTAAATTCAGCAAAAAGTTTGAATATACTGTGTGTTAAATTTAATCCTTTCATTAAATATAGAATGATAATTAATATTCAGTTGGATTCAAACGCAACTCTTCATCTTTATCTTTATCTCCAAAGAGCTGCTTAGCAGTTAAAATCAATCCAAACGAAAATCCACATCTTCATCTTCTCCCCACCTATTTACAGCTGACAAACTCGGCCAATAGTAGATAGGTTCACATAGTAAAGGACAGGCATATAAACTTGCGATATGAACAAGAAAAGATATATGATTTAAATGTCCCGCTAAGCTTGCTGGGCGGATCAAGCAAATACTTAAAGGGTGAGGACGCTTAAATTGCAATTTCCTCATGGATATCGATAAAGAGTGAGAAGAAGATAAAGATGATGATGAAGATGTAGAGTTTCGTTTGAATCCAACTGATTTACTTACATGACAGATGCTCCCATTTTTGGATTTTCTATTTTAGGTATTGGAGTCCATCCTTCTACCGAGATACTGCTGCCTGCATTTGATAGTGTTGCATTCGCTTGCAATACAAACTTGTTATAAATTCTATGTGAAGTATCTACCTATATAATTAAAAATTTGTTACTAATAGAAATTGAATTTAATAAATTGACAATTTACAATTAAATCTAATTGCCAATCGTATCTATGCCGGGCTGTTGCATTAGCTTGAAATAGTGTATATTTCTGTGCATGTCTAACACTACCATCAAGAATATATCCAGAACCTGTATTTTGCAACTTATATTGGAAATTCAATGGATCACTACCATCTTTAGGTGACAATTTTATTTCAACCTCCATTGGGACATTTCCTACAATATATGCATATCCTTTCAAACTGAATTCTTTATCTTTCAATAGTAAATTGCCGACGAAATCCTTTCTATTGATAGACGTTCGACTAATGCTACCAGTCAATGTAATCGGAAATCTAAAATAATAATCAATCAATTGAAAGTTGTATTTTAATCATTAAAAAAAAGCCAAGCAATTACTCTTTTCCATTGAAATTAATATTTGATGTTGTTCTAAATATATCACCGATTAATGTTGAATTTGTATCGATCTTTACAGGATGTAAATGTAATGTTATAAAAGACTCCACTGATTGGTCTGTAACAACTGTTTTGATAGCAACTAAAGTATTTTCCATACCTTTATAAGGTGTATCAAACCATATAAGTGCATGGAAATTTTGTAATGACTCTATCATCCAATTCGCTTTGAATGATACCTGAAAACAGTCATCGTTATAATTTTTTTGTTTGAAATTGTTTAATTATCAAAAAATTACTTCTCGTTTCATATATTTCGGTACATTGATATGTGCCTCTATTAGTGAATTTTCTGGTGTAAAATTCTTCGTAAACGTTATATTTGTTGGAGGTATTTCAACTGATGGTGTTTTAGCTTGTAACAGTACGACAGCATCAAGCAGACCAGCTTCTATCTGTAATCGTAAATTATTTATTATGCAAAAATAGGGAACGTTCTTGGAAGGTAGAAAATTTTTAAAATTGTTAGCAGATTTAAAAAATTGTTTTACAACATCGTTATGTTAAAAATACAACACATTCATACAGGGCCGGACTGGCTTACCTTGGCCCCAGGGTAATTTATAAGGAAAGAAGGTATGAGCTGATGATCAAGAAAAAAATATCTTAAAAGATTATCGGTGGCCCCACAAACGCTATTTGCCCCTCAAAAAACTCATTGGCCCCGGGGTAAATCATCCCATATCTCTCCTGTCCGGTCCGGCACTATTTACACAGCTATTACGTCGAATTAAAACTGTACGACACAACAGTACAAAACACGTATACAGACAAATTTCTCATAACAACGATACATTCGAAATAAAGTTGCATAATGTCCTTTGTTGTTACAAGTTTCTAATCAGTTGATTTTTGTGTGTTGTGAGTGGATCAGTGCAAGTGCGGGAGTGAAATTACAACTAAATCGTAAAAGTTATCAATGTGAAATGTTTAAATATAAAGTGTTTTCTAAATGGACCACTACAATCCACCATCGATGATCAGCGTTGGGGGACTGCACAACCTTATCGGAGAGGTTCGGCAAAAGGGTAAGTTTTACAGTACACCGTGGTTTATATTTTGTTTTTGAATACTTGTGTTCCCCTTTTTTGAATTATAGTACGTTTGAACAATGTGGGATAAGGAAAGATGACATAATCCATAAAGCTTTAATTAGTAAGTCTTTTTCCGTTCTACTCCGCTTATATTTTCCACCAGCAGTAGAAACTTAAAAGTTTGCAAAATTATAAAAAATAGACAAATTTGTCATTTGTTGTTACAAGTTTCTAATCAGTTGATCAAAAAAAAGCCTTAAAATATTGTCGGTGGTCCCTCAAACACTATTTGACCCCGAAAAGCTCATTGGGCCCGGGAGAAATCTCCCCATATCGCCCTGCACAGTCCGGCACTGCATTCATATACATGTATACTTTATCTAGTTGAATTTTTGTACGGATAAAACTATTTGCTGTTGATCTTGCTGAATTTGTTTGAATAAAATAGTGACATGACTGAAAACGTCTTGTTCGAGTTTCTAGGATTATCACAAATGTGTCCAGGACAAATTTTCTGAGTCATCACTAGAAATGACAGTTTTGCCAACGACATCAGTTTCACTTCATCATTTTTTCCTCATCAAGAAGAAGAAGAAAAAAAGAAAAACAAACAAACTTCTATTTGGAAGTAATTTATTGGAAAATTATTTTGTCAAATCCATTTTATGACCAGAAAGAAGGATTCATAATTATTCAATGGCTAGATTGTGTGTCCATTTTCAGTTTTATTATTTTTTTGTTCTTTTTGTTTTTTGACAGTATCGCTTTATGCCCCAAAGGTCTGTTAAACTCTCTGGTCGACAACCCGATGGTAGCTGAATATGAGAGTCGATGCCAGAGTATCACGATCGCGATCACGGGTTGTGGTGAATCCACATAAGCTATGTAAATATGTGCGCATACATCTAAATAAGTTGAGCATATCAGTTGCGAAATAGACCCAGAGAGTGAATTGTTTCTGGTAGAAAATGCCAGACAATGCTCGATATATATACATAGGCGCACATAAACCTATATATACACACACATATAACTATACAAAATGAATTCCAGAATATACAGTCTATATAATGGTATCCTTCCAGGTAAATACAATCAAACAACTAAATGCACTTTTCGATAAACAAACAGTGTTAACTCGATCTGAATTGTTTTCAAGTTGTATAATCCACCAACTCTGGTGGTTTTATGTATTTTACATAAAAAAATCAAATTTATTCGTTCACCTTTTATAAACAAAAATGAACAAAAAATAAATTCTAGACAGATTTACCTTTGTTTCAGTTGACATTAATATATTACTACTACTTGTAGTCGCTAGTAAATTAGTGTAATGTACATTGGATTTTGCTTCATAGGAGGCATTCACATCCAGACGTGGAAAACTATCTAAAGGACTTCGCATTTGTAGAATCAGATCGTAATCTTCGTAATCATCACCGATGTAGATACTGTACAAACCCAATAGACCAGACTGAAACAGAATTTCAGTTTACAGTAGTAATTTTGAATTTAACTAGAACATGACTAAGAAATTAAATTATAGACAACGATCAAGAAAGCAATTCAAAGATTTAAATTATTTTTATAAAATTAGTCAACTGATTTAAAAAATTAAGTAAAATTTTATACATCGAAGCTGACAATAGGATCTATTTTAATTATTCAGTAGTTTAATTGCTCGATAACTCATCAAATATGCTATTGATAATACCGGTTATATCTAACACCTAAAATATGAATAGTTAATAGTGTAATTGCTGATCGTTATCCAATAATGTCGATATTTCCGCTAAGTCAATTCTAGAATAGCTATAATACGCATTTGGAATGCAGTATTATCAATTTTTATTTAATCAAATTGTTTTAAATAATTACCTTTATCCATCGTGTTTTATTTTGATAATCTAGACTGAATTCAAGTTTATAAGTTCGACTGGGAACAATTTCCAAATTGTAATAAGATGTAATTAAATTAAAACTTTCATAAGGTGTTGTGATTGTTAATTCATTTTTCATCAACATAATATCCTGAAAATTGATCTTGATTAATTTTTGAATATTTTTATACGAATTATATTTATTTACAATAAATTCAAGTTCATCTACAAATGTAGCAACCCCATCTGGTACTGATAATTTGCCTTGTATAATATACAGTGGTCCTTCCTGATCAATATCCAATGTTCCTTTCATAGTTGGATAGATAATAGCATCTATTTCGATAAAGCCAGTCCACTTAAGTAGATCATCATATTCGTCGTCTTCATTTCGATCATCACGATAATCGGCATCTCTATTTTTCTTTTCTGACCAAGTGCGGCTAGCTTGCTTCCGGCCATAAATACTAGCCGTCTTTATACCAAGTTCTTTCAGAATCTTTGGTTTAGGTCTGCCAAGTATAGCTAATCCTAACTGAAAATCCGGAAAGTCGTATTTTTTATAAGTGTAGTATATTATAAAAGTATATATATATATATATAGATAGATGTTTTGTTTGATGTTGTTTAATACCGATAATAGAATCGAATTTTGAAAGCTGCATATTATAAATGTTTCATCCTTAAATCAAATTCGTTTTGGGGGGTGGTATTGATTTAGTTAGTTTTCAAAGTGACATGTTGAAAGGTCTAAAATAGTGTGTAGGTGATGTATCGGGACGTTTACTTATTAGATGCGTCAAATAGTGAATGGGGTTGTGCGTAAAGATGTGCCAGATTCAAACGATAACAGTAATGAGATGTATTGCACGTGACTTCAGTAGCGGTATTCGAAACGATAAAATAGCGGCTTTGGCAGGCCAAGATCTTGGACTTAGATTGCAGCTTTCACTTTAAACGCAAGTCCGATCGATAAGAACGACACAACTACTAGGAGGAAAGTTTGGATGTTTCTGTAAAACATCACGGATATCCGAACATTACCCAATAAAGTAAATTATAAATCTTGTCGTTTTACAGATGAAGGATTGGTGTACTTCCCCAATACACCTGTATAGGTATATTATATATGTATATACAAACCTTATGTTCCGATAGCTTGATGGAAACTTCAAAGTCTAAGCCTTCTTTGAATATGAGTTTAGCGACGATACCATTTTCTTCAAACCCTTCGATAGGAGTGTAAATCTTGTATGAGTGTTCGAAGTCTATGACATTTACATAATGCCAAACGCCGGTGAATCCTAACATCAACGAGTTCCAGCCTATACGAAAATCAGCCTGTAACATCATCAAACCAAAATTACAAATGTCCACAAGCCTACACACACGCGCACACACACACACACCCTTATATTCCAATATCAAAGCAACCACCACTTGCACAAACAACACCCTTTTGTAGTTCATAGCTATTGATAGAAAACATTCACTCTAATTAGAAAAATTGACTAACCGCCAATTATCGGAGAAGCTACAACTCAATATTGCTTAAAGTTTATAGCATTTATAAAAAAAATACATAGATAGATCTAATTAATATAGTTCACACAGTGAAACTCAGAGATGCGCAATTATAATTATCGTAATTATTTTGGAACATAATGAATATCATCGATATATACTATATATTACTGCAATATTAATTGGAGACGTAAGTAAATGATCGTATAGAATTAAAACTACTTACAAACTTTATATAATATATACTTACACGATCCAGTTTGAGTTTTCCAACAATTAGAATTTGTTGTAGAAAAGATATTGGCGTAGCTAAACTTAATTTAATATCGAAATTAATTATTGTTTGAACATCTAATAAGATTTCAAATCCTAAAGCACCAGTTGGATATGTCATTTGTGCAACTAAATGTCTACGATCTTCCGAAAAACCAAATCGTCCTTCTAATTGTTTGAATTTCTCCATTGGTGTTGTTACATTCAATACAACCATACTGTTTGTTAATTTCTGTAAATTACCTAAAAATTTGTTGAAAATTAAATATGATTTAGTTGTATTTAAATTTTAATTTTATATCGTGCGGTAGAGTTTTTTTTTTATTTTTCACGTAGAATAAAAAATCGTGTTCTGAATTCATTGGGGATTACAATTAGGTTTTGTGTGTGTGTGTATATATGTATGTGATGGTACCTTCGAGACTGGCTGTGAATTTTTTATGGTCTAAATCAAGGTCTGCAAATCCCCTTATGTATTTCGTATTGGTGTAGCCAAGTTTGCCAATTAAATACCCTCTGTGGCATCCATTGAATGGTGTAGTTGCAATTATAGTTCCAGTTAAATTTGTATATTGTCCGTTTTCCTCAATTTTCCAATTGCTTTTGATGTCGATCATATGTTCAGGATCATACTATAGAAATTGATTGATTACAAAACGTTCTATTATAATAGATATATACAATAGTCAATTTTAATTAAAATTTTACCATTAATTTTAAAATTGTGTCAATTTTTGTCGTATTTTGATTGTGAATCAATAAAGCACTTAACGATGGTATATTAGAGAGTGTACTTGTTAACGAGCTTTTCAATTTACAGTCAAATGATGTTTCACCTATAGAATAATCTTCAAATAAATCTACTGTAACGTACTCATCATGTTTCCAAAATATACTGCCATTGATGTGGTACATGTTGCCGTTGTGGTGATAGCTACAACATTTTATCATTACTATACCATAAACACACAAATGTCCACTCTATTCGAAACAATAGCTTTTCAAATAATCATTAAAACTAAGCCCTATTTATTTGGAAAAGAGGAATTTATTTTACCTGCCGTTAAACGACGTCTTTTGCCAACCTTCGAATGGTGTAACAATTTGAGACTTAACTAAGAAATACGTTCGTCTATCAACATCGTAATCAACTTGAAAACTAAAAGCGAATGATTGTTGATCAGCCCATGATATTCGCGCCATTGTATCAAAATGTTGATCTAAATATTGACATACAGGGTTTTTTTTAGGAAAATCATTATAAATAAATTTTCTTCAAATATTTACTTGCTAATAAAAAGTTAAAATCTCCTAAAATTGTTCGTCCTGGATAAGAAACGAGAAAATTTCCTTCATATTCAAAAGATGCCAGTTTACTAAAGTTGCCAGATACCATAAGTTTCTGGGTGTTGTCACGGTTAGCATCCCATTTTAATTCAAAACCTGCTGCTTTGTTTGTTTCTTTGTTATATTCCCAAGCAGCTAAATAGATGTCACGAAGTCTAGGATTTATAAACAAAATATTGATTATAAAGCTTATTATAGATGAGTTAATTTCAACTTACTGATCAATGTGAAATTCAATGATAATACGACGATGATCGCCTAAATAAACAGAACTGGCCATAGTATAGTACTTGGCTTTGTATTTCAACTTGACTTGTGTGTTGGTCTCCTCAGGTGACACTGTATTGTGTTTGAAGAGTAGACCATAGTCATTTCCCTCAGTATTTGCCTAGAAATTCGTCAATTACTAGAAGGCAAAATTGAATTAAAAAAAAAATGACTACTTTAATATCAAGTTTAGTTTCTTCATCGTCACGATAGAATTTCAAATCAGCATTAATATCCTTGAAACTAGGCGATTTTAGGAACAACTTCAAATGATGATCCAATGATCGTGGTGTACTGCGGTCTTGATAAAAGCCCAAGGCAGAAGCGCTGTGACCACTAAACCAAGTCCCTTGAACCTCGATCTGTCAAAATATAATAGAGTATAATATACTTTAATATCAATCATAATTGCAATTTAATATGACAAGTCATTAGTTAAATATACCGTTTTAAATCGTATTATAAAAATAATTCTAAAATAAACGATCTATTCAGTTTGTCCCTAGAGAAACTTTACTTATATCAAAAAGTTTAAGAAGTGAAGTCTTCTTTTCGAGACAGAAAAATAATTAATGTGAAAACTTACAATATAGTCGGATGCGACTTTTTCTCGTAATTTTCCCTCTAATATCATCGAAGTAAATGACGGTATAGTAACATTAATACGTCCTTCCATCTGTTCTAATGTTGTTCGTGGATGTGACCAAAATACTGTTACAGATATCTGTTTATCAACACCATATTTAATAATCGTTAATACATTGATATTAGACCCTTTCGATTCATATGAGAATTGCCCTTTTAAATTTAAACCAGTTAATTGTTTACTAATAGATAAAATTGTATTTAAAGTTCGTGTACTGTCAGGTAGTGACTTATATGAAAATATCCATTCGAACTTCAGTTTATGCAATTCAGCATCCGGATGGTCGGCCGGTAATGGATTTGTACTCAAATCAAATTTACATTCAATTGGTCCGTTACCTCGCTAAAATGAAATGATGCTCCATTTTAAGTATAACAAAATTCTATTTAACAAAACAGGACCTAAATTAAACTTACTTGAAATTTTAATTGAGCATCAAAATTAAATTCAGGATACGATGTACTATATAGACTACAACTGCCACGTATATCAACCATATTCTTTGGGGAACGATTCGCCAACAAAAATTTCCACATAACACGTTGTTCTTTCGTTGAAGCAAATTTATAATCCAACTTCAAATTTGCTGCTATCGATGCTTCCGCTTTCGATATATAACCGAAAAGCTTTGAACTTAGACGTTTGGTCTGAAATTTTAGATCCACGTGATATTCTGATATGCCCTTTTTACTCATCAATTTCAATGTTCCTGTAAAATAAGCAACACAAAATAATAGTGATAACAGAAAAAAATTGGATGCTTATATTTTCAGTTTCATTACAATAGGTTTATTTTTAGAATAGTATTGAGATCATTTTTGGTGGATGCGCCGGGAGACGAATTCAAAGCATACCTTCTTTAATAGAAGATACATATATTAACTATTTATTGTATCTGCATTGAAAAATAAAACTTATTGTGAATTCACTGCATATTTAACCAAGCAATATAGAACCGGTCTTCATTAATTTTATATTATTCAACTTTTTATATCATATTTTGAATCTAAACTACAACATAAGAAATACGGACAATGAAGTATTTTTTCCGACAGTAAAGCAAAAAAAAACAACTCTACTATAAACAAAGAAAATTTATGTTGAATTCGTATGTATACGTGAAATCTATTGGGAATGCTTCAGACTTGCTTTCTTTGTCCAATTACTTTTGATTCAGAGATAACAGATTGGGTTTTGATGACGTTTTCGGAAATTTTACAAACCTTGAAGTTCCAAGACACGCTCTCCACTGACTCCTAAATATATTCTTGGAAAATACGTGTAACCATGCCTACTATCTTGACGAACTAATGATGAAGTAAAATCGAAATGTTTCTTATCATTTATATTTAATGCTAATTGAAGGTATTTCTCTTCATCTGTATTTTTATATTTTCCACGTGCCAATACTGTACCAGCTGATGATTGTAAAAATAACGTTAAATTTTGACTTTGTTTATCTATAGTAAAATTTGCCGCCATTAAATGTTTAATTGTTGATCCGGGCGTATCAAATGTTAAAGAAACAACACTTAAATCATCTTTGTCGATCCATTTATATTCAAATAAATAAATTTTGGCTGTTGGATCAGATTTTTCAAGAAACAATCTAAATCCGGCAGGTCCTGCTAAGACAAAGTACGGCGCCGTATTTATTTTAGTCACGTTCATAAAATGATATTCTCCACAGAGCTTAAGACCCACAGTCTTGTCTACAGCTGGCCAAGAACAAATCGATTTTGAAACACCCCGATCGGAAAGACCACTCTGCACTTGTTCAACATCGTGTTTCATCACTATAAGTTCAGATCTGGAAAATTTTATTTGTTAAAGGATTTTTTTTTACAAATAGTATCACCTACTTGGCGCCAAGTATCTCTGATGTTTGACGAGGTATACTAAATTTAACGCTAACTAATTTTGTTCCGCCAATTTTAATAATTCCTTCAACAGCCGATGATGTATACATGCTTGTGCTAAGTTTTATTCCTGTACTAGCGTAAAAAGCATCAACAGACATAGCTCCAGTTAAATCGAGTGATACGCTAGGTCTAAAGTCGGCTTTCAAATCTAATTCTTTAGTTTTTGCGAAATTGGCAGCATGTAAAGATCCGAACAATTTCAAGTTTATAGAAGCGGTCCCAATGGCACTCAACGAGATCGGCAATCCAGCACTGCTAGGTACAACGTAGTTGCTATCTAGAAACATTGCCGCTTTGTTGTAATTGATTTCCTGTAATGAAAGTAATTAAATGAGCTGTCGTGGTTGGGTTGCTTAAAACCGAACCGCTAAATACTTACTTTCCCTGAGAGAATTCGCTTTAAGTGATCTACAGGGTTGAGGGTTTGCAAAGCCGCCTTTATCTCTTCGTCTCCATCAAATGTAGCGTACTTCAATTCATTGCCAAAAATTTTCATGCCTAACGCTACCTATTGTTAAATAATAAAATAAATAAAAACCACATATTAGAATTATCATTAAACAAATAATCATGTATTACTTTTGGTTCATTGAATGAATTTTCTATAACATTTGGTAATTTATCGATCTCAGATTTCAAGACTTCATCCCCCGACGTGCTCCTACCCCATCGTACTTTCGGTATCTTCTCTACGAGTTTCTTCGAGTTTAATGGCCCTTTAGGCCCGAACATTGACTCCAAATAATGCTCGAAACCTTCCATCCGACCGTACACCTGCAACCAATCACAAAATATCGAAATGTCATCTAGAAAATCTACTGACATACCTCTAGCAAATTGATCGATTCACCAAATAAGTCTACAGTTAAATTTAACATTGCTGATCTAGGTACATAAGATTTTGGTGAAAATATTATGTTATTATCATAACTACCACCTAAAATATTGACAAATATTAACAAAAAAATATAAAAAAGATTGTATTAACAAAGATAATACCAGCATCGTATTCTTCAAAGTAAACTGAACCTTCACGATTATGAGAAAATTTGCGGATATCGCTGCTAAATTTCTTCTGGAGATTGATATCAGATAAGAGACCTTGAATTTCTACACGACTAGGTGATGACGATTTCATTAAATTATTCAAATGACTCCAAACAAACGATCCAACTTAATAAGTAAAACAAATTAATCAAAACTTTTCAAAAATGAACAAATCACAATAATAATATACCTTGATTAACTTCTTCAGTCTCTAAAGCGTGTTTTATAATTTGTATTGTTAAATAGTTTGGACAATGCATTACTTGAAGATAAGCTGCTATACGAACTTCAGTATCTTCATATTGATTCCGGAACATATTCTGGAAGTAATCGCGAAGTTCTTCACAATTTAATCGTCGATGAGCCTCAACAGCAGCAACACGAATTGGTACATCTATATCAACGTCTTCAATAATATGCTTAAGTTGAACTCTGAAGAATTCTGAGACTAATCCTAAATTTCCTAAAGATTTCAAAGCAACCATCACCTATAATATATATTTTTGTGAATTATTCCAGATAAAATTGATTCTTATTGACTTACTTTGTCGTATTCTTCTCTAGTAAGATCTTTCTTCATGAATATCTCACTAATATAATTTTCAACCGTCTGTAAAATTGCGTTAACAGCCTCATTGTTCATACAATCTGTATGTTGGGAACAATATGTATGAGTTAAAGCAGTTATACTAAGTATAACGCTAGTTTCGAACGGTTTCTGTTGCAATAATTGTACAGCAGCTTCCATCATTTCCTCATCTGGTCTAACAATGAATGCCAACGACATCATCCATTCCTTAGCAGTATTTTCAGAGATTCCTTGTTTCAAAATTATGTCTTTCATCAGAATTATGGATGCTGAACTACCAACATAAGGTAGAGCATCCAACAGATGCTTCCTGAAATCGTTAATTCGTATATAATAAATTATGTACAGTCTAGATATTCCGTAAATGAAACTAAAACTAGATAAATTTTCAGTTACATTGTGTTAATATGTTTGTTGTAAATTTTAGTTCTTTGTTTCAAGTCCGAGTTGTTCTCGTGATTTCTAAAGTAGTTTTCCCTGTTGTGATTACAGAGGGTGCGACGGAAATTGTTAAAGTAAAAGGGAGCTTTGTAATTCATCGTGTGTTTATGTGTGTATGTATATGTATGTTTATATGTATTAAGGCAATAATATAATAAGGGATGGGTTTTGTAATTCGTTGTTTTGAGTTAAGAATGAATTTGTTCGTTATTATTTCAAGAGCAAACATACTTTCCCGTAGGGCAGGTTGTGCCAGCATGTCCATAGAGAGCCGCAAGAGACGGATAGGATAGAAGCCGCAAGGTCTGAATAAATTTCGTAAATAAATCTGAGAACTCTATTTGAACATCATCTGTACTCTGCTTGCACATTTTCTTGATCAAATCCCTAGATGTACGTAGTTCACCATGAGTTGGTTTCGGTGATGGTACATGATCGAATAACAACGATGTACGTTTTGTTATTATCGCTTGTTCATCTACACTGTTTTTATACTCATTTAACAAAATCAATCTTTGTTTGACAATAGTTGTGGCACCTGCGTCTTGATTAGAAAACGGTTGTAAAAAGTGAATTTCTTCGCATGCGATCTCATTGTAAATGTTGTGATCGATCGATATTTCACATTTACTCGACGACTTCAGCAAGTTCTTCCCTTCTTGCAATTTCTGAAACAATTTAATGCTAGACAACAACAAAAGAAGAAAAAAAAGGTAGGAAGAATGATATAGGAAAACGAATCCGTTGGATCGGAACAACTTTCAACTTATACCTCAAATCAAACAATCAAAGACAACCGTGATGTCTTTTCGTTGAATACTTCTCTTCAATGTCATTTCTTTAATCAAGTACAAAAGTTCATTCAATAAATAATCAATAAAGTTCATTCAATAAATAATTTTACATAATTTAGAAACAATACTATAAAATGGAAAGGTTTGAAATTTGTCTCATAATTTGTTGATTAAAAAAATATGTTCGTAGACCGTAGAGTGAAGGTAATTTTATTGTTACAGATAGTAATAGAAATTCTCATCATATTTTGAATTAAATCCAATTTTGAATCACTTGTTGAAAGTGAGTCTGTAACCGTTGTCACGTGTTTGCTTCAAATAAATTCTAATTTAAAATTGGCGTCGACTAAAAGGAAATAAATGTGTTGTCGTTGCCAAGAATTTGAATTATGGTTCAACAATTAAATATGCAAATAAGGAATATGTTGAACGGAAGTTTGATTTAAGTGCTAAAGTTGAGGAAACATATGAGCAATTTTACGTAGTGAAACAGAATAGAAAAAAAAACCACAAAAACTTACTGAACCAAAACTATAAGGAACTGACTGAACTATCGAATGTAATTTGGCTCGATTTTGGCAATCGTTCAAATCTTTAGATTTTTCAATGATTAAACTGGTTTCTTTTGCTCCTTTGACAATATAGTGTGTGGTACATTTGCCTCTAACATCTTCTTCGACACTGGAGTGGTCTAAATCGAAACGTTTCATCGTATTGTGGAGCATAGATAAGAGTCCTCTCTTGAAATTCAGGACCCAAATTTTTTCATCATCTTGAGGACATATTTCCGAGATAATCCCATCGTTGAAAGCGAACCGTAAAGTGTATTCACTTAACGTTTCACCAAATACTTCACTATTAACATGTTCTTGAATAACTTTGCCATCTTTGATAGGATTTTCACTTAATTTAAACTCAGAAAATGTCAAAATACCATCACACGGTGTTATAAAATCAAGTTTTGCAATTCCTTCAATATATAAACTGGATTCATTCTTACTTGTTCCGTTAAATAGTGATTTTACATCTACCAAGTACTTGTAATTTTGCCGAGTTCCGGGACCGTATTTGAATTTTCCAGTACCTGTAACAGTTCACTATCATTTAGAATTGTCATTATCATCGGACCGATTTGTATTCAAGAAGCAATAGAAGTGCACCGACCGTCACAAATATTTAGATGAATTTTACAAGGCAATCATAAATTTCACGTCACTGAAATTACTTTTAAATTCAAGTATTTCCTAGTTTGCCTGCCCTTTAAACAAACTCTACTCAACTGACAACTACAATTTCTATCATCATCGTCATCATTATCATCATCATCATTATCAACGTTTCTCACAATAAAATAAGCAATTAACACACAACCAACTACTATATAGGATCTTCCTTGTATTTGCATAAAAAGTTCTATATGGAAGTCCAATTATAAGACTCAACATGATCACTTGTCTTCTGTTTACCTTTAGTACTTCGACTGGAAATTTATTCCGTGCCGCAAAAGTTGAACAACTCAACTCAATTACAATTTGGAAAAAAAATCAATTGTCAGTGTTTTCATAATTCTTTTAAATGCAAACGAGAAGATCCCTGTGCAATTACACAATTATGTTATTTTTTAAGAGTGATAATAATTCATCACTTCTCTTCCCCAACCCCCAAGTCAAATCCAGTCAACCAAACATACATATGCGTATGCAACGGAGGAGGTTTCAAAGAGCATGCAGAATTGTTTATTTATAATAATAATAATTAGAAATTATGTAAATTGGTTGAGTAGGAACCGCTGGAGAACTACCGAAAGCAAACGACTTGTGTTTTGAATATATAGATTTATATTATTTGTAGATAACGACGGAATGAATTAATTTAAAAAAAAAACTCTGTCGGAAAATTGTTCACGATTTTCTAAAAGATTTATGTCTTGTCTTGATTGAAATTACAAGAATTCGATGCTAAAATTTATGTAATATAGAAAGACCATCGACAATGACTTGACTTTCTTACACTAAGTCTCTCCCTACATTATTAATATCCACCTATCAAAAGTTTCTGTTAGGAAAGTAAAGTTATTACTTTCTTGAAATTATGTTCCATTTTTACTGAATAGGTAGAAATAAATCATAAAAGAATAATAATATTTAAGTTTTTCGTTTAAAATTTTATTTTATTGATTAATTATTTATCTGTATTGATAATTTCATTTACTAATTCATGATTAAATATATTGTTAAGTTAAATATAGAAACAATAGAATTTATTTATTTATTTAGCAAAAATTATGAACTGATATAAAATCCTGGCACGTTATTTCTCTAGCAGGACCATCTTGTCCATAAAATAACAAACGTATCTCAACAGTAACTCTCTTTGTTTTATTATCTAGCATGACATGATATACCGACGCTTGTTAGAAAATATTTTTATAACTAATTCTTCTACTGTAATATAGTCACGTAAAATTTTGTTTATTTTGTATTATAATAGAATTTTCTTTTTTTTTTGATTAAAATACAAAATTTAAGCTTTTAATCAAATGATTTCTATAAGGGTTATATAATCGACTGTTTATACAAATAATAATCGAGTTTACCTTTACAAGTAGGTCTTCCACAAACATTTGGATCTTTCCAAGGATCTGAAACAGAAACAAGATTATCGGTCAGTGTCTGTATTAATATTTGCTAAATATTCGATTTGAACTACAATATAATAACAAAAACCATACGACTACAAGACTAAATATTAATTGTAAAATATTTAAACTGGTGCTTTTTATACACTTGCTACCTTTAAACAAAAAAAAATTATTTTGATGATGTTTTGTGGTTGTAAGGAACACTTCTTACACACTAATTAAATAATTAAAATCCAATTAATCTTTCTTTCACAGTTAGAGCTTTTTATTAAAGTTTGTTTAACTTTTCATTAATTTAAATTTGTGCATACACCTTTTTCTTTATTCTAATTATAATTCAATTAGTTTTTGTCCGCATCTTACTTTTAACTAAATTATCAAGATTACAATGAGAATTTATTTTATTTTATCAAAAAATGTATATTTTAATTTTATTAAAACGGTGTTTATTGAGAATATCTGGTCTAAAATTTTATTGTATATTCCAGTATCTAAGAAAGATTTTGAATAATTTTTTTCATTCTATAAATAAATAGATTTTTTGTACCGAATTTTTTTTTTCAAGTCGAAGAAGTTTTGTTGACGGAAAATCTGCTACATTTACTTTATCATATTGTTAATACTACCAGCTGTATCGAGATATTTACCCAAGTTTTTCGTACTACATATAAAAACTTATAAATCTTAAGTCTATGAAAAGAGAGAAGCTCTAAGTTGTAGACTTTTTTCTAATCTAAAAAAATGTAAGTCTTCTCTATTTTAAGTTTAGAATTTTTGAATCAAAAACTCAAGTTGCATTTACTTTATCTGTTCTATTTTACGTTCAAAAAACATGTCTTGTCTTATCAGTTGCTTTTGGTGATCAAATTTTCTTTGAAATAAATCATTTAAAAAATAGGAAAATTTTGGGCTAGTTTCTAAAACTACTCCTATCGAGCCCATATTGAATAGTTTATCTCGTATAAGGGTTGTTTTAAACTAATAACTTTCTAAACCAAAAAAACGAAAAGAAATTTTTTTCGTTATAAATTTATTGGAATTTAACGATAAACTTTTAAACTGATTATGAATGTAAAATAGTGACCCGGATTAATAATAATAATAATAATAATAATAACAGGATATATGATATCGTTATTTTCTTATTATTAAATAAAACAATTTTTTGTTATAATATCAGAATTATGTTATAGTAATTTTAATATTAAAAAAAAGGAAGTAAATTTTATAAAATTTATCAAAATAATGAAACGAAAACGTAGGACAATATTTTCGAGTTTGCTCCTTTTTATTACAGGTGGTTTTACTGAAATTAAATTTGTGCTTAATGTTGAGGTAGCGACAAGATGTTCCATTTTATTGTTTATTACTTTAGTCATCTGAATTTTATACTTACAGTAGAATCTCGAAACCGTGAACAAAAAAAAACGGAGGCTTTTCACAGTATCGAATTTGTTCACGTTAGCGAGTGAATAAAAAAAAATTAAATATGTGTTTACATCCTTCATTAAACAACGATTTCACAAAGGGTTACTAGAAAAAAAGTCACTAAGAATTGCAGGTTAGCGATAAAATTCAGGTAAACCCATAGAATTGAAGAGTAGTTGGCTATAAAGAATTGTTCACATTATCGAATTATGCGCTGTTCACATTATCGGATTAAAATTGAGATATTTAACGTTCACACTAACGAGATGTTCACAGTAGCGCATATTCACGTTAGCGAGATTCTACTGTATATTATAAGTTAAATATTAAAAAAAATCCATACTTACTGTTTTGAGCATTTGATGTTGTTGTTGTCGTCAATAATACAACAAATAACAACAAAAGTAACGATTTCATTTTAAAATCAACATTAAGACGTTTTTTTTTTTAAAAAAAGTTAACAATAACAATAAATAACTAAAACACTAAAATTGAAACAAATGATCTTCACTGGCTAACAATCGACTAATAAGATATTGGTCTCGTCTTCACAATTTTAGGGTCAAAAGCCAAAATCTACAACACAGATAAGAACATCATCGTACGAAGGTCGTTCCCTGTTTCTTTTATATTCCACATGGCTTATTTTTCAGCCCTTCAGCGATATTCAAATAATCCCACAACTTATATACCACCTGAAACAGAACAATACAAAGAAAACTAGTCTGATTATTATCAGGACACTACACTAGGGATATTGTTAGAAATTTACAAATTTAACATATACCAGAATATAAGAATTTCTAAATTTAGTAGGATTGCAATATCAATACGATAAGAAGTAAATATTTTTTCGGTCTAAATTAAAAATAAATTATTAGATTTTTTTTTGTTTTGTTTGTAGAAAATTTTATGAATTTTTAATGATAAAGAAGATTGTTTCCCCATCTCTTCTACTGTACAGAAATTGTGTGGATTATTTAGGAAAATTATTCGTGAAATAAATCACAAACTAATGGCCCTCGCTACTATTCTGATGTATTTCGAACCCAACAACTTATTGTCCAAAACCGTAAATCAGTGTTGTGTATGTGTATGTGTGTGTGTGTGTGTACCTCTATAAAATCCCTTATATAAACATAGATATACTTTCCATTCTGTCCAGTAAAACCATTAATTAGATTTTATTTTATTACAACAATATAAAATATAATGTTCATATGTGTAGTTAATTAATTACAATAAAAATCGATTATAAGTTATAAAATCTAGAAAAAACAGGGTTTCCTTATTTTGTAAACAGAATATCAGCAGCAACAAGGATGGTTTTACATAACATCAGTTACAAATTATTAAGCATGATGTTCATGAGGTTTGTCTTTCGTCAATGTTAATTAAGCATCCCTCACACCAACGTTTCACAATAGAAACGTTAATACTGTTAGCCCTAATCTATATTTTTTGAGAACAAGCTCTTCTAACTTCGCCCATTTTTTAGACCTTACGGCCAGACACCCTATAAATTGAACGAATAACGATTATTATGAACCAACTTGTGTATGTTACTGTCAATGTGATGAACCGGAGTTTATGCAGAATCGCCAGTAATTATGAATAATTGAAAAACCTGTTAGAAAGTGTAGCTAATATTTGTGAATTTATCATGAATAATTTCCAAAATTGAACGACTAATTTAATTTAATTAATTGTTCTGGCCGGTAATGATTGGTACTACTTAGATCTTTGGCCGTAATAATCAAATTCTCTAAAACACTAGCCAATTATGCATAATACCTGGTGATTATGCATAACCTTCCAATTAATCAAATTAACAGTAAAGAAAATTTCGATGGAAGATTTTTTCAATTCTCTGTTGCAACTTTAAAGGAAAAATTCAGTTATATCCATGATATTTCTCTCGTATTGATATTTTTGTATGTTTATCGGTAAGAAAATCAAATCATTTGAAGTTGCTGATTGAATTTTATACGTACAGCTGAAGAGAAAATTCATCAATTTTGTATTCAAGTAACTATTAAGAATACAGATAGAAATATACAGGGATTGCATAGATTTTATTCGATAAAATATTAGAGATTTCTTAATGTAATTTTAATGGTCATTTATTTGTTTCAAAATAAATACATTGTAAAGTCCATAAATATCCAGATTTTCTCTTTACGATCGAAATCAGTTTGTTATAATGTAATATAATGTAAATAGTAAATTCTATTTGTGTGCGTGTATTTAACCCATTATTATGTTTACTTGAACTTTATTATTATCGTCATACCTAAGCCCATCCCTCATAATCAATGATATCTTGTTTTATCTTTAAAGTTATTATGTGTGATGTATGTCTAGCGGTGACAGTATCACTGTGTTATAAATTTTATATTAAACTTAGGGCTTCCGGCTATCGAATTAAGGATAAAAATACACTGCAACTGAAATTATAACGTAAAGAGTGCAACGTTCAAGAAAAGATCATATTGCACCCTAGTTGCTGATTTTGACTTTGTTTGCACTGTCCTGGCCACCACACACCCTGTTTATAGACTTTCAATGTTATAACCTTTATTTTTCGCTTTTGGGTTTTCCGAGAAATTCAAAACACAGCTACTTATTCACTTGAGATCTAAATTCCAGCTGACTAAAAACTACCTAAAACTAAGACAATCCCTGGTCTAAGCTGTAAACTGCAGGAAAATATCATGTTGCACCCTAGTCGCTGATTTTTGAATTTGTTCCCACAGTCCTGTCCACCAGTTAAAAAATTCAATAATTCTCTTCAGGATACAATCTATATTTTTTAAATTATTGATAGAGCTTTCAATATTTATCGCGGAACGACCGGGTGTCAATAATATAGGCAAGTTTTACAAATTCATAAACCTTTCTTTTCTACCACATGAAGACCGTTATATTAACATGCTGTCAAAATAGCTTATTAATAAGTACATCTTATGGGAGTACTTCTTCAAATCTTTAAGATTTCTAGATGTGCCAACCCGTACATCATTCAAAACTTCATTAAACATTTATAAACTTTTTCTTTTAAAAAAATAAAAATTTTAATATAAAATCTATTTATCTGTAACATAGTGAATGTGTCAATTTTTTTTTACTATACGAGATCGTTTTTGGAGGCAAAAAAAGTTTAATATAGAATCACTGAAACGACTCTAAGTTATTTTAAAGTAATATAATCTTTGTATGTATGTGATTGTGAAACAATTTTACAAGAAGTCGTCGCAAAAACGAATAAAAATTTTATAGAGGCTTTTCGGAAAGTAAAATGTGTTATGTTAATGTACTCTAGTCGAGTATTGTCGCTATTCAACATCGAACATCGCTTTTTATTGAAACCAGTTACAGCCACACAAAATCACATCGTACATAAAACAACTTTTAAATTCAACCATACAATGAAGTGATTCCTCTCAAATCAAAAAGTATAAATGTAAGTAAATTAAATAAAAGTACCTACACACTCAATTAAAATATGATAATTAATAAAATACTAGTTCGATTCAGTAAAATCTTGATGAGAATTACAAAGTTATTAAATTCTAGTTGGTAAATCTGAAACTTGTAATAACTGTTGGGTGCATATCTTTAAAGCTTCCATCTATCGTTCAAGTATTCGTAGTGGCATTTTGGGTCCCTGAATCTTATGCTCGTTTAGGGACCTTCAAGATTATGTTTTGTAAGGAGCCCCTCAATGGCGTACACCAAAAAGAAAAACAGATTGTATTACGAAACTTGAGCTTTAGGGGGGTCCTGAAACTTACTCAACTCGATCAATTTGTTAATTTTTTTTTAAACATCATTCTACCAATATCACTGGTACGTAAGCTAATACATCGTCAGCTTAAGCATCATAAGCTCCATTGTAGATCCACCCATGAGTATTAGAATAATTTTTAAAAAATTATAAAATTTCAACTTTTTTCAGGCTTTGAAATTAACTTCATTCGGTATTTATTGAATAATCAATGTAGCTTAATAATTGGTTTTCATTTATAAACAGAAATCGAAATCGTTCCAGTTCGATTTTATAAACTTTTAATTACAATAACTTTGTTTTTTTTTTTATGTTTGGATATTTGATTAGCTTTTTTTTCCTCTCTGTTAATTTCCTATTTTAAAGGAAACTTTTTGCCGATCTTCTCTAATTTCATTTGGAACAACGTCAAACTTTCAACAATAGCAACAGAAAACTAATGTTATTAACATAATGATATACAATTTCTTGTTAGCAACTTATTTTAGCATAGTTAGTCGGCGGCGATTCTATCATCTTGTTAAATCACTAACAATGACTTTCATACAGAAGATCCTTTTTAAGGGCTTATATCAAATTCTTTAATAATCAGCGATTGGGGAACATCACCGTTTTAATAAAATTGAAATTAATAGATTTTTATGTTATTCAATTATTTATAATGTTGAATATAATAGAAAAGTTAACATTAATCCAGTTAGATGAGAGGGAAACAGCAAGATTAGTTTAGTTGTGATAATTTAAACAAGTTCACACGACTTTACGTGAAGGATATCTACTTAAACCGGGCACGATGTAATTAGGAAACGAAGGGCTCTACATTTCTAACTTCGTCAAGCTTAACAACGACCCTTCTGACATTAATTGTCGATAAAAGGGTTTTTTTCTAACATACACCTGACTTGTCTCCAAATGCCAACAAATAGCAACTCTTAGTAGAATTATTATCATGTAAAAGAAACTATTATTCTTGTTTGGTATATGTCAGTTGGATTGAATCCAACTAGTGTAATAAATGCAAATTGTGAACATTTGATTTGAGGAAATTATATAAACGAAAGGAAGTGAAAATCAACGTTTAACTTTGCTACAGATAGAAAAATCGTTGTTGGTGTTGTAATCGTTTTGGAGGGTGTTATAATTTTACTTAAAAACTTAGTTTAGGGGATTCAGTGGGGTATTAAAATGAGGTATTAGGGTCTAAGTTGGGTAGTTAGAAGGTCTATGTGTTCGCATCAGTCTGAAAATCGTGCAGAAACACGATGTAAATAAAGTTGTTACAATATAACAAGAAAGTTCACGAACCTGGTAGAGTGTAGTATTCCAGTTTACACCTTAATTTCCCGGCAAAATGAAACGTTTAATATAATTATTAGCGGGTCGGGTAACACTCGGAACGTTACACGTTACTTATGATTCATGTTTAAAGTTGGGTAGCTGTAAAAAGCGACAAGAGTTACTAATGAATGAGAACTGCGGCGAGAGACTTGTTTTGACCCGGACGTAGGGTTAATTCTACAAATAAACTCGCTTAATTATCAATCTGGGACCCGTCTGATAAATCAAGGTTGCTTTTAGAAAATTTACATGTCTCTTTGTCTTACTAGTTCATCTTTACCTAAATCATATTCTATATTTTCGGTTTTGCATTTACATCCCTCTATGACATACACATTGATTTAGTATTCCAGAAACCACCAACTTCTTCCCTCAATTGCCTTCAACTCTATTCTCTTATGCAATATTCGCTACAAACTAATATACATGCATCAGCCATTTCGACACTATTAATTAAATCCACTAAATGTTGTTATATCCAACACCAAAACCAACAGTACCATCCCACCCTTACCATATTTAAAACAGAGATCAAGACAAATTCTTGACTATCTCCCCTGTAAATGTCACTATCATATCAAAGATAATCAGTTGTAACAGTTGCAACGACCGTATATCCACCCCTCGATTCGAATTAATTGAACCGCTCAAGAATAAATCGGCAAGAGGGATGATTTCTCCCTGCTTTTACAAAGTTTCTAACACCAAACTTCACTTCTTCATAAGTCACCCCTAAAAAAAAAACAGAACATAAATTCAAGTACAAAACAACAAAATCAACCCTATGAAAATTTGACTTCTATATAAAAATCTAGAAATAATATAAATATTGATCGATTTCAATCACAAAAATTAAACCACCACCTGACTACGGCATGGCATAGGTATATTTCAGCAAAATTTCGGTCCATGTTATGAAGATTATGTTATCGGTGCATTTTCGAACACTGACGTGTCATTTCCGAACATTAAACATTTCATATAAGCATTAAATGAATATACTGATTTGCGCGTCAGCAAATTTTCTGCAGTTTTAATATCGAAAAAAAAAATTGATACGATATATGTATACAGAAAAATTTTAAACATTGTAAAACCTTTGACCCATGCAGGATTCTTACAAATATTGTAACCAGACGATCATAGATCATAAAAATAGTGTTTCAAAATTTATCAGACATCCTTTTAAAATACCTAGTAAATAGATACTTATTTTTACAGGGCCGGACTGGATTTCTCCGGTGCCAATGAGTTTTTGGGGGCTAAATAACGTTTGAGGGTTTTTTTTGATCCCCAACTTATAAGTTCCCCCAGGGCCAAGGTAAGCCAGTCCAGCACTGCATTTCCAAACGAATCTAATCGAAATAATCCAATATAATAACATACACGTTGTCCAGTTTATGCTGAATCTTTCCTTTTTTGTTTTTTTTTTCAAATGCTGTGCAACTTTCACTAAGGAAACGGAGGAACTTGTATTCTTGATTACGTAAAAGAGTGAAAAATGTCTGAATATAGGTTTAATATTAGCAAAAATAATAGGGATATGTCACTGCCATCTTTACTGAGGCCCCGATTGTGAACTCTCGCTCAAAGTTCGTCTTGACTTGGACTAGTAATACATTTTATTTTCTTCAATTAGTGTTTCTTAAGAATTTAGATAGTTTTTCTAATCTATGATAACCTGTGATCTTTGTATGTTGTATTGTAAAAATTGTAAATAACGTCATAATACTTTGTTTTTGATTTTCATTAGTTTATCAAAATTGCTGAAAGTGAATATAATTGAAATTTTGTTTGGAATTGTTGGTAGAATTGTGTTAAATATCCCGTAAAGGGACTCGTAGTCGATTTTCGTTGTTTCTCTTGTAGTTAAGAGCAATTAAAAATTATTTCCTGTATTCCTGAGGCGTGTTAATTGCTGTTTTCTAGTGAGTGAATTCCGTTGGAAATGAGCATATTGTGTATCTATTTAAAAAAAAAAAAAAAACAGAAAAAATTGTGTTAAATTTTTTTCTCGTTTCTAAAAATAAAGGCAAACGTTTAACGACAGCAAAAAAATGAGTCTTTATAATGCAATCAATTACTAATATCGATTAGTTGTCGCCAACAAGATGAATATTACACCTGTTAATGTAATCACTCGAACGTGCTACTAATGGACAATGTGGTCATTGCGATGAGCTCGGATATTACTTCGCCTCCCTAATTCCAACATTACCGTAGCTTATTCATAAATTACAACATCATCTTCCCCTTCGCCTGTTGACATGCAGATAACGAAATTATGTTTAAATAACGGATTGAGATTATACATATTTATCAATCTTTTCTCTTCTTATCTTTCTCACGAAATAAAACATTATTTATTGACGTTGTTAATAAGATTAATATCCGTTCATTAACTAACCGAACAAACTGTATGTATTGTAAACTTGAGATAAACAAATGATATAACTTCCTTAAGCCCATACCAAAAACAGAGTTGTTTCAACTTTTAGTTTTCTCCTTTATCTTGAAAATTATACATATTATTATTGTTCAACTTCTATACAAAGACAAAGACTTTAACTGTTCTATCTTCACCATCCATCCCCCCCCTTCCCCCTACAATTTCCAACCCTATATCGGACTTCATCATTAATTAAACTACAACTCCAACAATACGAACAAATTCAAATCGAAAACTGACAAAACAACCAACACGAAAAACTCTAAAACAATATCTATGTATTACGAATATCTCCTAAAACTGGCAAATCAGTTAGATTCCATTAAATAAAAACTTGTACAAAAATTAATTATCCCTTATCTAACATTTATCCATTCGATGAGACCCTATAAATAGACTGAAACGGTCCCTAACGTGGATCATTTCTAGTGGATTACGATTTAATGGTCCATTCTACACGACTACAGATACTATTTTCAAATTTACCCTTTACTAAATAAATTATTTTAGTAATTTTCTCTATATTTTTAACAAATATTACAATATTTTACCCTCTTTTTATAGTTAATAAAAAACCATTTGTATAATTGTCGTTTTTATATAAATTTTAATATCATTATCATTTGAATTTTCTTGTAACAAATATTATAAAACGAAACATTTTCGACTATATTGCAATTTGATTTAATTAAAAACATATCCGTCTACGAACTGTGTTCAATTTACTAAGATGATTTTGTTAAACCAGTCATGGTAGACGGATATCTTGGGAAAAATAATTGAATTGACATTAAAACAGAAATGAAGGGTGAGGGTTGTTGGATTGTAAAAGGGGTTTGGATATTCTATTGGATATATGAGATTTCATACTATATAGAAGTTGTCGTATAATAGAACCAAAAAGCAGAACATTGAGTTTATATTAAAAATGAGAGATTCTTCGATTTTGTGTACATTCTAAATGATCATAACATAAAATCAAAACTTCACTTTTATTTATAAAAACAGTTATTATGGACAAATCATGCAGAACCCATTTACCTAATCGAGATGTTGCTTCAATTTCCTGTAAATAACAAGACATTGTTACATTGGTGGTATTCGATATGAAAAGATAATTTAACTTTACATGTACGTATATACAGGCTGTCCGGTCTAAAAGCGTCACATTACTGACTACGCATAATACGTCCGAACCATACGTCCCGTCAAAAATTAAAGGCATTGTTCTTATCAAAGTCTCGAATCGAGTCAAGTGTACAGGCTCCCACATAAATCCAATGGTTTTAATTTTTGACAGCACGGAGGGTCTGGACGTAGTGTGTATGGAGACTCCTATGTCTATTTTTTATATTCTATTATTTCACTAGAAAAACAATTAATAACAAATTGTCCTTTTTGAGCAGGATACCTATTGCTACAAATATAGGAACGTTAGAAATTTTTGGAAGGTACCATAATAATTCCATTCTTTTGTTTGTATAAATTAATTGGTAATTGTTCTGTTATAGGCAATTTCCGTATATCAATTACCATAATAAATGCAATTATGTTTTAATAGAATCAGATTGCTCTAGTATCTCTGTTAGATCAGGTTTGATAAAGCTAGTCAATCTATTTATAACAATCAAAGCTTTTAGTCAAAGTTACTAAATGGGACTACAAACATAATTAAATAGTTTGTTTTTGATATCATAATAACCACAATTTCTAATCACTTAATATTTATATAATTAGAATGTGAATAAAAATAATAATTAATAGAAGATATCTACAAGAATTATTGAATAAACTGGCTATAATTAAAGTTATCTTGTAGAGAAATGTTTTTTTTTTTGAGTTTTTAACAAGTATAGTTGTTCATTAATTAGATTACTACCTTTTCGTACGTACGTATTTAAGAATTATCTGTTCTACTGAAGAATTTTGCTAAGTATTAATTATAAGTTTGAAAACTTGCTAATTAATAATTAAGTTCCCTTTGTGGTACGATTTGCTTTCTTGATTCAATACTATACTATCTATAATGATACAATTTTCACAATAATTATCTATAATAAGATCTTTGATTATGGATTTTTTATCAATAATTTAAACACTGATTGATAGTTTATGAATAGTATCATATCCTTTGTTCTCATGGTTCTATCTTATTGTTATTAGTGTTATTATTACTATTATTATTATTAAGGATACATATACAGGAGTGCCATCTACAGAGCGATATCCTTTACAAGTGGTGTTTAGATGGCGCCGACTCCAGTTTATTGGCCAAATTTAACAGAAAACAGGAAACAATCCTTGATGCCTCTCGTCCACAGTGGAAATGTTAACTCTTTTTTATTATTTGTAGGTGAAGATAGGTGAAAATAAACGTTTTTTTTTAAAAAAAAAAACAAGAATTGATGGTAAAACTTCTTTTATTATAGAACATTCATACAATAGTGTGCTGAATGTATAATAAAAAATACAATTGTTATAAAAAATTTGAATTATAATCCTAGTATCGAATTGTGTATCTATTAAAATAAAATGATAGTCATATGTTAGATAGAAGACGATATTTTTTTAGAAGTATCTAAATTTATAAAAATAAAATATCCATTCACATTTAATCTCAACATTGACGAAATTGTTTATTATTAATATTATTATTATTATTGTTGTTGTTGTTTGTTTTATTTTTTTATACAGAAAATAGCACGTTTAATATATTTACATATAAGAAAATAGACAAAAATACGGAAAATATTGACTAGAAATCAAAAGACCAAAAAATAATAATAATAATAATACATCACAATTATAAATTACTCCACAAATATCTACTTAACGTAATTATTTAACCAAGCATTTATATCAGCCTCATTCTGTGACACCCAATTAATATTGAGCTTTATTGTTTCTAAACTTTGTTCTAAAGCTCTAGCTGCCGATCCAACATCCATTCCACTGAAATAAGTCGATACCTGTTCCAAACACACACACACAAAAAGAAAAAAAATCTTTAAAATAATCGAGACTTTTTTCTTAAACAAAAAAAAGTTTGAAACTTTTTCCAAGACAATAAAACCAAAGATAGTAATAGACCTATCAAAGAAACAATCCATTGTGATGACAAAGCTTTGATTTTGAAGCTTCTCTAAAGATAATTATAAAGTTCAAGATAATATCCGGCTAGGGTCGTCAAACAAAAGGGCACATATGTAGGGAACAGTCAATGTGTTAGGTATATAGACAAGTTTTTTTTTGTATATTTAAAGGAAAATATCGGCTTCTTATTTCTTTAAGGAGTAATTACATTTTCTGAACTTAGTGTAGGTATAAAGTTTGTAAAATGAGTCTTTATTTGACTGATTTCTTCTCCAATGATTCATCTCTTACATTAACAGGTTTTGACAAAAAAATTCACAGACAGATACGTAATTTTGAAGCTTCTAACAAACTTCAAACAAAATAATTATCTATATGGAGTTCTAACATCTACTAATCTACACCTTAGCTCAAATCACAAAATTTCTATCCGAAGTATTTATCTGCTTTTACATATGTACGAATATAAACAAGTTTCTTGTGTAAAAAGCGTTCTAATCACAATGACGTTTTTGACTAACTTTTAGTAGTTTGGAAGTTGTTTGACTATATTTTCAATGGCGGCTCGTCACTACTGGCTAGTATACTCAACGGTGGAGCTGCATTCACTGCAGCCCACCTAGTGGAGTTAGCGTGGTGGGGGACAGAGTGCGATTTACATGCAGTTTAGGCTGGTAGCATTGCAGCTCAAGCTGCATTTTATTGTTAGTTTTATTAGTGACACAATTTTTCAATCCATACTGTTTTTTCTTTACTTTTATTGCTACAATCTCACCACTACCAATTCTTACGAGCCACCACTGCATATTTTATTGGACTATGTTTGTTAAATTTTGGAAATCACAGAGATGTAACTATTGCAAAGTTTAGAGATCAATGACTTACCTCGTAATAATCGTACGGTGTGGATAAATGTGCTGTAACTGCTGATATGAGACTACCCATCATAAATGTAGCATTTCCAAACATCGAATGCATAGTATGCCAATAGGCTTTCAAATGTCGCCATGCTAATAAACGTCCTTCAGGATTAGCGGCAACTGCTGCTAATACAATTTTAACATCTTGCGGTTTCACCATATTTCTATCTAATGTTTCTAATAAATATCTTTGCAATAACCATGGATCAGATGCAACACCTAAAGCTTTTAATAATAATTTTCGTTCACTTGGTACTGTTGTTGTATTATATAGATTCCAACAGTGTTGCCATTCAGCCATACCACCATATTTAATACCAGCTGAATATACAATTTCTTTTAAATCTGGATGAATTGATTCATTCCGTTGCATCCAACGTTGAAATTGACTTTTTGCATACGCTACTGTATCATTTAATTCACATAAAATTGCTGTTGCTAATATATCACGACGCATTAATCTGGAATTTTTCAAATAAAAAAACACAAGAATTCTCTAGATTTTTTGACTTAATTCAAAAAATATTACTTAGTTAAATGAGAGCCTCTATTACTCCAGCCCACATATTGAGCAATTGGTTTGATAAGTTGTCTGATATATTGTAAAAATAATTTATATGCTAAAGATTCAGATAATCGTCGACTCCAAGATTGGAAATGTTGAATTGCTGTCGCCCATGGTACGTAATCTCGTTCTTTTGACAGATACAATGATAATTCTAAAGGGATACTCGCGTTCAACAAGCCAGCTCTATTAATAGAAATTATATATTTTTTTTATTTTACAAAAAACACATTTTTGGTAATATTACCGGCATAATGTGAATGCATCATCAATTAAACTGGCCCTATCGGCTGGATTAAACACCGTATGATTATTCCGCAAAATTGATATTAATGACTTCCACATAGAATCATCATACATTACTCGATAGAATCCCGTCTGGTTTACATTCGCTTTAATCCATTTTATTTCAGGATCTAATTCAAATCGAACTGAAAATATACATCCTTTTAGAAAACAGATCTTATTTTTTCTAAGAGAAAAATAAAGTACCATCAGTCATATTCATCCAAACATAGACAACTTGAGAATCATTACTTGTAAAATATGTTAACGGAACATACCATCTGTACTCATATTTAGATTTTGGCGCCAATCTGACAGAACTATTTGTACTTTCTACAGTCAATAAAAACCGTTCTTGTGTTGCAACAATTTCATTACCTTCACGTGTTATTGTTATTAATGGAAAACCCATTTGTTGTGTCCAAGTATCCATAATTGTCTAAAATGTCCAATAATATAAAAAAATAGCCTTCTAAACATTTCAACATTTCTCTACCTTAACTTCTAAGGATTGATTGGTGTTTCTGCTAAAAACATTCCAAAGATCTTTAGTGTCTGCGTTGCTAAATTTATATGTATTTAGATAATCATTAAGGCCATTTTGTAATGTTTCTTGTTGTAAAAATTTCCCCATCATGTGCAGAATAGCTGCCCCCTTTAAAATAAAAACATAACATCAAATAGCTTCTATATACAGATATTCCTGCAAGTCTACCCTATCTTTTGAGCAGGGGGTAGATTTTGCTGGGACATCTGTATTAGAAAAGAAAAATTTACTTTGCTGTATGATATAGTATCAAAAATAGCTTCAATTTCAGCTGGATCATGTACAATTACAGATATAGGATGACTACTAGATAATGCATCTAATGCTAATGCTGGTTGTGTTTTATCAATAATAAATTGTTCCATCATTTTCCATTCTGGGAATAAACTATCAACACCC